>PVLA01018658.1:0-14003 GCA_004027455.1 Hydrochoerus hydrochaeris
GCTTCTGTGCCAATTTTCATTGTACTGTTTTGGAAGGCTCTGTTCTATCTTGTTCTGCTGTATTTTGCTACCTTAAAAAAAGAAAGATGACAAAGTAACAAAATACCCCCCAAAAACTCCCAACTCCACCAAAGCTGATCCATGGGGTGTGGATGAGGAGAAACTCAAAAACAAACCAACAGAATTATATAAGGTGATTAAAAAGTAAATAACAACAAAACAGATCAGTAAGGTACTGAGCAAGCTGAAACATGATATAACTAAACAGATAATGGACTTAAAAAGCAAAAGGAGGAAAAGAAATTTCTCTAAAGGATATAATTGCATGTATATTTAAGTGTGTAGGATTGATAACCATGTTGCTAAATTTTTAATGGATCATTGAACAGAACTGTTTGCAGCCTCACTGTTTGAATGTCCACTTTGTATACTATAATTTTGTAACTTGAACAACAACGTCTAAGAAGACAATATGTAATTTATCAACTAGTGATTTATTACTGTTTATTTTTTTTCTGAAATTCTGTATTGTTTCTACCCTTTTTTCTGGTTTGCATTTTTTCTCTTTGAATAAAATGTTTAAAAATATCTAAAGTAATTACAGATGTATTTTAATTTTTTATTGACTATAAATACATTGAGGATTGTTTTAGTGAATGTATCTGATTTAGAAGAAATACTGGGTAATGTTTAAAATTGTAGTAAAATCTTACATGATTACTGCTTGTCTACTATTTTCCACTGTAATAAAACATCAGGCATGGGATACTCTTGAATAAAATTTACTCAGCTCACACTTTGCAAACCAATTCTCAAAACAGCTGAAAGCCATCGCAGCCCTGTCTTCCTCTGAGCTGTGTCACCTCCTGGCCTGGATAATAAAGGTGGGACCACAACAGGAAAAAAGTGAGAGCATCAAAAACCAGCAGAGAGAGAAGAAGAGGGACCAGGCTTGCCTCCTTTCATAATGACCCTCAGTGGAACTTGAGTTACATGAGACCCACTGTCCAAAACCACACTCCTACTATCTGGAGGTGTTCTCTTCAGTTTGTACCCTGGGACAAAGACTCCAGTATTTCAACTTCTGGAGGATAAATTAAACTGTATCCAAGCCATAGCCACCTTGTGTGGTATAAAAACATTCGCCCTACAGAAAGTTTTCACCTGCACTTCAAATGCACTTCAGTGAATATGATGCATATGCATAGCATACATGTGTAGTTTTCATTCTTGTCTTTGCTAATAATTTTCAGACACAATCTTGGGTCATGTACCAATCTATATGTAGGACTGAAATATTTGTTCAAATTTTAATTCATTCTGGTTATTACCTGGTTTCCTTTATGCCTTACACTTCAAACTATCCAGCACAGAAATAACAGTTCATTACTATTATGTGCTTACTATTCCAGAAAAATAACGAGTTAGTAGATCACTGATTTATTTACTGACTCTCAGGCATATGTGTTTATTTTAATAATGGCTTTGTTTATATTATAGATTAAAAACTGGTGGTAAACCAAACAACAGCTGAAATAAATCAGTATGGTGCTGAGTATAGCTGATCCACCTGAGGAAAGTTGTCAGCATAAAGAGAAACATGGAGAAGAAGAGCTAAGAATTGTGGGTTCTCCTAAATGTTGCTGTTTCAAGCCATTGGCTCCCCTGAAGGAGCCTGTCATGGCTAGCTTCTCTGATATGAATTCAGCCATTGTCATCAGGACCTTGTCAGTGAGAGTGGTTGTGGTTCACTTTGGGGTAGCTCTGCTCCTTACATTGAACATCACTTACTGTCTCCAGAGGGAAACATGTGTGCTATTTAATCTCCAGAAGGAGCTTGTGGCCTGGCTCTCCAGCAAGTACTTGACTGTTCTCATTGTCAGAGGACCACAGGATCTCCTTATCACTGAGGATGGCTGCAGTACCTTTCAGGGCAGTCCTGGTCCTTATTTTGAGCATGACTTCTAGGCTCCAGTATAGAACTCTCAATCTACTGCATAGGTCCTTCATTGCATTGGCGTACACTTTCTGGCTTCCACCACTGACCTTTTGGCCTTCTCAGCACATCCCTAAAACTTCCTGGTATGAGTCCTTCTCATGGGCTCTAAACGTCTAGTTGGATTCATTGGATGCACTGTCATGAGCTCTAGGTCTTCAGCTAGACTCATGCAGGACATTGCTGTGGGCTGAGTGTTCTTTGTCTTTAGTGTAATGGACAGATTTCTTGCACTTTCTTGTGTTTAATTATGAGTGACCATAATAAAATAGTATTGTAAATTCTGTGTCCTGGTGGTAATCGTTCTCACAACCCATGACTACAACAGTTGGAAATATGACTCTCTCTCTGTCTCTCTCCACTCTCTAACTCTCTGTCTCTTTCTCTGTCTCTCTCTCTCATCCCCTTTTCTTTTATTATTATTTGCAGAAAATAGACTTCCTTCAAAGGAAATTGAAATGGTCCTGCAGATCTATCAAGTGTTTCTCCTGTTCTTCAGAGGAAAACCACTCTCTTTGGAGATTGTGGAAATATCTTCTCAGAAATGAAAGTTGTGAAGAAATTTTCTGAGAAATGACATAGATTTTTGACTCATTATATGCAAGTTGTATTTCGTGTGTAAATACTGGGAAAAAGCTGTCAGCTATAGCACTGAAGATGATAAATGAATAACCAAAATATTTTCTTGAGTGACATAAAACTAACTTGAAGAACATTCACAATTTATGGGCAGGTAATCATTCTAATCAGTCTTGATTAAGAAATGTTACATGTAGTTAGTGTCTATTCTGTTATTTAGTGATGTGCATTCAGATATGGATCATTAGAATTTGGACAAGCATAAAATATTTTTGGTGGTGTTTGGTTTCATTGTGTATTGCAAGCAGAGTTTGAGTTTTGGATAACATTTAAAATGAACAAAATATTCAGCATGTCAATAGTATTCCAGATTCCAACCTTGGGAAAAATTCCCACCTTCAAATATTCTCCTAAAATGCTCTAGATTTATTGGAGTCAGAAAAACTGTTTTTGATAAAGCCCCATGCTAATGTCACCAATAGGAGAGCGTACTTATCATGAAACTATTTAACCTACAGAAATGTTGATAAAACCTTATAAGGAGTGGTTAGAACTATTCAGTGATACTTCCAAGGATGAAAACTGAGTTTTTAATTTACTTTTGATAGCACAAAAATTTTACTTATTTGAAGGTAAATGTGAAGAGATTTCATAGGATTGATTTTTACGTTTCTTTTCCTTTCTCTATCATTTTCTTTTCTTCTTTGTTTCCTTCTTTTTCTTCTTTATTGTCTTACTTTTCTTTAGTTTCCTTCTTTCTTTTTTTCCTCCTTCTTTCATTTGTTCTTTTTTGTCAACACTGAAATATAGACTGCATATAGAGTGTTTAGATTTCCTTCTAAAATCTAGACTGTGTAGGTTAGTGCTTGTTTTGTTTGTCACAAAACATTTTGTTGGAGGTTGCTGTCTATTTGAGAAACAATTTAGAAAATTATTAATTCATTCATTGACAGAAAGAGGAAAATAATGAAAAGATAAATAATTCTTTGTGATGTTCCTTTTCTTCTCCCAAGAGATTATATATCATAATCTCATGCACAACTCATCTTTCCAGGCATGGATTATTGCAGTTTAATGTTGAAATATAATTTTAGAAATTTTAAACTATCCTGCATGAACAAAACACCTTTGTGAATGAAGAAATTTGATGTATGTTTTCTAAAATTTATCACAATGTATAACAGTGAAATATGTGAAACAGTTGTTGACAATATGTATATAAAATAATTGTTGAAAGTAAGCTGTACAGATTGTCCAAATCTCTGCTGAATGATTACTATCTCCTGCTTACCTGGAAAGGCTGTCTAGCGTTGAAATCAGCTACCATATAAAATCTAAATCAAATGTTAAAACAAACATATGGAGGCAAATTTCAATTTATATATTTCACCTGATGGCAAATACATAGATTAGTAGACATATAGGTAAATCATATTCTTTGTATATCATCAATAGTTTGATGATACATAAGACAATGCTTGCATAAAATAAGGCTCTTTATTACATTTTATTATTTTGTTTTAAATTTTTCTTCATTGATATAATAACACATTTTTACTTAAAAATGCATTATTTTCCTTCCTCATGTATAATGATATTAAAGTTTCAAAAATACCCTTTTATTTCCTAATTACAATTCCTAACACCTAAAATTGTTCAAGGTGCTACACTAATAATACTTCAGGAACTGAGAGGGACTTACCACCGTAAGTATACAGGTTTGAATATTAACAGTTATACAACTGTAATTGAAAGTCTGAAATTGTGTAAAAGTTTCAAACAGAACTGTGTTACACCACACATTCATCCTTAGAAATATGAATATGTATTAGACAGTGATCTTACAATGAGTCACCTTTAATGTTGAGACTTTTGGTCATGTCTCTCATTGCTATGCATCTGAAATATCCCAAATTTTATGGCAGGCAAAGGAAGAAAATTAAAGCATCTACTTTTTAAACTCTGTAAATAAATCATTGAATCTCTGATTTGAGAAAAATCTCTCATTTTATAACTGATTCCTTCTGTACAGGAAAGAATATGTTTGGACTAGGTGGATATTTTAATTCTTAACTCATTCTAATGACTACATGTTCCTTATTATTTAAAACATTTTAAGCTCATTTCCATATTATGTGTATCTAAAGGAATTCAAAATATTATTTTTTGTAAATGAGGGATCATTTGTAATCATAATTGTGCCCATACATTTTATTTTTTTTAAGTTTTTATTATTTTGAAGGTATTGAAATACAACAGAACCATACAGAACAAAGTCAGTTGAGACAGTTCAGTGAAATTGGTATAGAACGTCACAACAGGTTACCGGGATAACAGTAATAGGTACCATAGTATATCTCATTGTCTTTATAATAGTTGTTCTTTCAATCAGGTATAGCAAAATCAAACCAAATACAGAACATTATAGAACTTATCAAAACAGAATATTGAATAGAGCAATACAATTAATCAGAACAAAGCAAAACAGTGATAACTTTTTGCCTTCAAAGAAGGAAATCCCCCCTATTGGCTATGTTGCATATGGTCAACCTCCCAAGAGATGTTCTTACCTCTGGCTCTCACTTGCTAATGGTGGGGGGATGGGATATTTGATTCTCAGCACACAGGCGGGTAGGCTCACAGCTGCTTACCAGGAAGGCCAGTGGGTTGCTTAGTTTCCCAGTACCCTACGTTCCATCATGACGTGGATCTCGGGAGAAGCTGGCTGGTTCTATCCCTGGGGCGGTGGCCACTGCTTTCCAGAGCCACAGCTGTTTACCAGAGAGTCGAGCAGGTTGCTTACTTTCCCAGTGCCCTAAGTTCCAACATGGTGAGGATCTCAAGAGACGCTGGCTAGTTCTCTCTTTGGGGGGATGCCGCTTGTCAGAGCCATGGCTCCCCATACATTTTAATAAATCAGAAAAGTTTTCTGAGTTTTATGGAGTCCATGTTGCTTGTACACAGTTTTGAAGAAAAGAGATACTGTCTTTATACTACAAAGACCAGAAAGTTTGGAGGAGATATTGACAGAAAATAATCAGTTTGAGATTATCCCACTTGGAAAAAGATAATCTTACTGCTCTATGCATAATGTTAGAGTAGAAGTTTATAATATTAATATGGGACAATATATGGCTGCCACATATAATCCAGGAGTAAAGTGGAAAAATCATCTGGATACTGTTTAATTTCCCACCAATGAGGAGAGCAGTTCTCAAAAGTACTATCTGTAATGCATCCTTCCATTATCTTTGTGTGAATTCTGCCCTGGTATTATAAAGAATTATTTATGCAAATCATTAATGATCATGCAACAGATAAGAGTCAGATGATTCCTGATCATGGTTTACAGTTACACTGCATAAAATTTTTCATTCAGCTTTGATACCCATAATGTATTTTAGCCTAACACAATAATTGTGCAGATTTTACATTACCTGTCCATTTCATTTACTTTTTTGTCTCTATAATATTAACACTACTGAATCTAGAGTTTAGCTGAAGATATCTTTTCTTCACTACATAATTTTTGCTCTATTTTACACTATTTTTGCACCTATGTCCAGTCTCCTAATCTAAACCCTGGGAAATTCAGAGGTGAAAACAGCTCTGAGGAAAGTTCAATGTCAAAATATATTTCCAGAAGACAAAGATAATTGACTTCTGCTACTTATGCTAAATAATTTTATGCAGCAGCACAAGCTTATTTGACAGTACCGAGGGACATTATTATTTTTTTACATTTAAATTTATATTTTACTAGTGCATTTTTACAGAATATGACATTTACATTCATCTCGGGAAGCATGTGCCTATTTATTACAGCATTTACTTCTTTTTTAAATCTGCTCACCTCTCTCCCTTTCAAATTTGCTTTCCCCATCTTCATTCTACTTATTATATCTTTCACTCATGATGACCTAAAATTATTTTGTTCATTGTGGGTAATTGGTACTTGTATATGGCATATTGTATTCAAATCACTGAATGCAAATCATTCTTTTATAAATTTCAAATATCAGGAACTAAAATAATAAGAAGAATAATAGCAGTAGTACCAGGGATCAAACTCAGGTCCTACTTGGCAAACTTGTGCTTGCCAAGTAACCACTTATGCCAGTGAGCTATATTCCCACATGAAAAGGTATCAATCAAATGAAAATTTCATTAATAAGGCTAAGAATGAGTAGAGAAGAATATCTATGCTAAAAGATTATAGGTTAAGGAATGATACTTTTGTTAAATAGAATAATCAATTCTGAAGCTAATGCAGAATTTAGTACTTGTTTTCTTTGAAATTTACATGGCAGACTATTCAATTTTTTTCTAGCATTCAACAGTACAAATGGGTCATTCACCAAACTGAAAATTAATTTATTATTGAGGCTTATTTTCTTTATTATATGACATTAAGCTAAATTTATGATGTTCTAAATTTAATTAGATATTGATAATGTTCATGCAGATAATCTTGTTTAAAATGTGAACAAAATGAGATAATCATACTTGTGTGAAGGTAGTACCTTTCCCCCATCTACTCGAGAGATTGCAAGGAGTTTCCAGATGTATATAGATGTGAGACATTAATTCAGTCACAATTCTTGTGGAAGAATTAGTACCAAATAAAATGGTTTAAAAATACAAGTTTTCCTAGTGTACATTTTTTGCCTCTGTTAGTCTTTCCTTCATGTTTGAAAAAGTCAGAGCCACAAAAACACAGGGATATATAGACATTAAAGAGCCAACAATATGGACATATGGTAAATATATTAACTGTAGACACTACAGAGTTTCAAGGCAGATTTTTCTGAAGCAACCAGTATACATGAAAAAGGGATCTTTTATGTCAAATAAATAACATTTATATGTAACCATAAAGAAGGCATATAAAAATAACATTAACAAAAACACTATAGAAAAATATTTGTTTTACATTTGAAAATGACATAATATCTTAAAAGATAATTTCAACAAGAAGATAACACAACAGGTAAGGAGGAGGAGAAAATGTTGACATGGAAAGCAAGTTGTATGGATTTATTTTGGGGAAGCATTGTATACATTGTAGTTTTGACCAGTTACTAATAAAGATGGTATTGGATTGGATTGTATCACTTCTCCATTACCTAGAAGAACATATAACACAATACCTACATGTTCTGGGAAAAATAGACTAAGAATTGCAAATTACCAAATAGACTAAGAATTACAATTAATTTCCTATCATCTACAAATTTCAGAGAGAAAATAACACCTTCATGTGTGTTTGACCTCATTAGTACACACTATCAATATGCTCTTTTTGCTCAAATACCCTAAAATTTTCTTCTGACAAAAAGTTTGAAACCTCATACATGATGAGCCAATATAAAATTTTTAGAGTACAAACAGATGTATGTGACTGCTGTATTGTTTATGTATTTTAAAATTCACAAATAAGAACACTAGAGTAGAAGAACGTGAACATGAAATGAACGAACCATTTGTTAAACCTTGGTTTGAATGTCAGCCAACCATTTAAACACTGTGTCACCCTTGTCATAGCTTTGGGTGAAATTAATGCATTTTTTTATTTTAAAAGCAAAAACAGGATAAAACTGATACAGAATTTTAAAAAGTAGGAAGTTAATACTAGTTAATGTATTGCACTGAAATCTTAAAGGTATTTGTTCAGATTACAAGATTTAGTCATGAAAAAAATAATCAAATATTGAAAACACACTGTTCTTTTTGATGAACTAACAAATGTTCTTTCCTTTTGAGCACTTGCCTTTCCTTCCATTTTCAATTGAAACTTTATCTCTTGTTACAAATTCATGAGTTGGAAGTTTTCTAAGTCTGTGCAACACAATACTAAGGTTTACTAGGATTTTATTTCCCCTCTCCTCTGGAATTCTACCTAATTAACAGCCCCTCTAATTCTCCTAGAAGACATAACAAATACACTTTTTGAGAAAATTAAACCCATTTTCTACCATAAAAGCCAAAGCTAGCCTTCTCTTCCCAGTTTATTGGCATGAAGGAAAGAACATGACTTTCACAAAATTCCATCAAGACTATTTTCATCCCAAAATTTTTTTTTTGTGCATAAAGTTCAGGATAGTTAAATCTAGATCCCAGAGGACATATGATAATTAAGAGTCCTAAACTGCCACAGCTAAATATAGCTTTTGGATCATTTATAATTTAGACTCTAGATAACCAAAGGACATGAAATTGGTGAGCCTCTCATTTCTGAATATAAATCCAAGGAGAAAGTATGAGCAACGCTCTACAATACACACAGAGTACACACTCAATCCTGCGAGTCTGGCAGTCCCTAGATATAATTAGAGTGACACATTTGAATATTTAAATTATTCTGTTGCTTTCAAACTGTTGGTTCAAATATTTTACTTTGCACTGTTTGTGTGAAACCATGGCTGAATGAGTTGTTAGTTGGTTCTAAGGGTGAAACGTTTTGTTTCATACAGTAGCTAGTGGTCTATGCAGAATGAAATGGAAATCCAGAAGCAAAGGTATCTGAGCTGTAGAAATATCAGAAGTGCAATAAAACAAGGAAGTAAAAGGAAAGAATTAACAACAATTGAGATGTGAGAAGATTTGTGAGGAATTATTTCTTCCTTCCCATTGCCCTGCATGTGTGACAGCAATTTTTTCTTCATTGCTTAGAAAACAGATGGCTGTCAGGTAACTTTGAATGCAGTCATCTCTTAGAATTGTATACATATAAACATATTTTAACATTCTAATGGCAATAAATTAAGATGTGGTCAGCTATGAGTGCGATGTGACTTTTCAGAGTGACATGTGTACAGGGACTTGATGCTCACCTGAGTGGGAAACTTCAAATAATAAAAAGTCATGTTGAGAGCTTTTAGTGGAAAGTCAGTAAGCTATTCATTAAGAAACAATGAAAGAATTCAAGAAACCCACATTGCAAGAACAAGGAAGATCCTTGAAATGAATATGATCATGATAATTGATTCCTGGTTATCAGAAAAATGAATAAACAAAGAAAAATAAAGCTAACCAGAGACCCTAGCCAGGTCATTAAGTAAAGGCAGGAAGTTTTTCAAAACTTAAATATGTGAGTAGTGTTTATTTTATGTCTAAACACTTTGTAATTTAGCCTGGTTTCTTGCAATAATTGTTATGATGGTGATTTCCACTATTAAATAATTTATTTCTGTATTTATTTTAAATCTTTAAGGAAACATTTAATGATTATTAAAGGGATAGTAGTCCAGTTCCACAGATAAACAAAAATAAAGGAATTCACTATAATTATTCATTGAGCCTCTGTCATGTACTGAACCACATACAAGTTTTTCTAATAATTGAGAGTTAATTCTTTCATCAGAACTAGAGAGAGTTGGACTCATCAGCATTGTACTCATCAATATTTCTACAACTTGAAAATAATAATTATTTGACAAAAATCAGAACAATGTGTGGGGATTAGCATTCAAAGTTAAATTTGTGCATGCATCCTTAGGATTTCTAGGTAGAATGAAAAAGAATCTTTTTTCTCTATTAGGTGATTCATTATTATTTTGAGAATTAAGTACATATAGAGTTTATTTTAGATTAGGAATGGACATGCGTATATGTTCTTCTAGATCTTGAATATTCTATTTTCTAGGTAGATGGCTTTAGAAAGCTGAATAGTATCTCTATGGCTCAGTGTCCTCTTTTGTTAATTGGATTTACTTTTTATGGTTACTGTGAGGATTTTAAAAGTTAATACCTGCAAGAAATTTTGAAAACACTTAGGCACATGGGAATTCTGGAATTCTAAGGTAATACAAAAGTATTAGACTGTCATAATGTAAGTATACTGAAGTAGATTACTGAGGTCAGTACTTATTCTGACCAAAGCTATTGTCAAAACCAATATGTTTTTCTTCAATATGTCGATGGCACAAATCTTCATTTTGCAAGGATAATGTGAAGCAATATTTCATCTGAAAAATTTCTTATAAATTGTCAGGACTAGAGTCATTATTTTGCATATTGAAGCCTAGAATAGGGGAATATAAAGTCCAGGTGTGAACCATGAGCTAAATTAGAAAAGAAGCCAGGACCTCTTCCTTCTTAACTCCTTTCCTGTGGCCTTCACAGCTTCACTGGAGACTGAGAACTAGAGATTCATTGCTTTTTACACAAACACAGGAGCTGTACATGACTCTTTATAAATGGGTTAAATTTAAAGGAGAAAGAAGCAGTCTTATTATGGAGATTTTGTTTATGATGATATTTTTTACTCTTAGAAAATTTGACTTAAATTATCAACCCATTTTGTAAATTACAAATCCATATTAGAATGTGTTTAGTGATGGAAATCCAATTTTGGATGATTCTGAGTGTAAAAATAAAAGAATAAGATAAATGTAAGTAAAATAAGGATTTTTATATTACATACTGTTGCTCTCTCAAACTTTTACAAATGAACTCAGACTTTCAACATAGAAAACTCTAGTTTCTAGTTCAAGGATCTATGTATTTTTTTTTACTGGCAAAGCAAATTCATTTTTTTTTTACATTTGTGAAACATTATTTTCTCTGGATGTAAAGCAAAAATGTAGACTCTGATTAAACTGACAAAAAACAAGATGTGCTAAATATCAAATATTAAGTTATGAGTGAAGCAATCCAGTTAAAACTGATTTTATAAAATTCCTTTGACTTTTAATGACTGTGTTATTGTGTTTCTTTTAAATATATAATTCTAATTTTATTGGATACAGAAATAAATATAACTCTAAGTCAGCATTTTACTACCAAAATTTCATTCATGCAAAAGGAAAAAAAAATTAAATCAATTGGTTGGATTTCTTACTGAGCATATTTCTCTTTTGTTTGCCTCATATCTAAATGAATTTACATATGCATATAAATACTTAAGTATATTATGTACTTATATATACATATACATATGTAAAATTATATTATCTGTGTTTTCATTCATTTGAAAATGATTTTGAGGTTGAATATTTTTCAACAACTAAATTTTGCACCAGTGCTAAACTCTATATTTATTAGAATTTTGCATGATGACTCTACTTTGGTTTATGCTTACAGTTGCATCTTTAACATTGGAATTTCTTTGATTCTTAATAATGATATTTATATTAACTTAATTGTATATTGAGAAAAAATTGCAAATGAATAATAATTGTCAAATGACTTTGTAATTACGTGATCCAACATATTCATTTTATGAATATCAAGTTTAGATGCAAGTCCTGGAAGGACAGTTTATGAAATCATCATGAGATCAACTGGAAAAGACACCAATTTTTTTTTTAATTTATGATTTTCCTTTTCTGAAACATTGGACTCTTATTCATTAAATTTGGTTTCATAATACTAGTTTCACTACCAACATTCTTTATAAAATTTATGGCATTAGCTTAAGTGTTTGTCTTTTCAGGTGGCTGTTAAATAGTTTCTGCTGTACTAGACCATGGGAAATAGAAATAATGTCACTGTGTTTATTCTACTGGGAATTTCTCAAGATAAGAATATAGAACCCCTCTGCTTTATTTATTTTTATTTTGCTACATTGCTATTTGGCTGGGAAAGGAGCTCATAATTATTTCTATCACAGGCACAGCTAATTGACCAACCTACATATTTCTTCCTCAACTGGCTCTCAGTCTGTGACTTTTGCCACATATCCACGGTGACATCCAAGCTTATTACAGATTTATTTGCAGAAAGTAAGATTCTTTCCTACAATAGCTGCATGGTTCAGCTCTTTCTCATTCACTTCCTCAGAGCCATGGAGATCTTCACCCTCATGAGCATGGCCTAGGACCGCCATGTGGCCATCTGCAGACCACGGCACTACACCGTCATCATGAGCAGATAAAAGTGTAACTCAATCATCCTGATGCGCTGTGCTGGGGGATTCCTACACTGTACCAGTCTGTTCCTGCTCACCATCTTCTTACTGTTCTGTGGTCCCAATGAGATAGATCACTACTTCTGTGATGTGTATCCTTTGCTGAAACTGGCTTGCATGGACACACACAAAGTAGACCTCTTAGTCATCATAAATTCAGGGCTGATTGTCTTGGCAAGCTTTGTGATTGTAATGGTGTCCTACATTCTGATACTGTGCAACATTAGGGTCTATCCTGCTGAGAGCTGTTCCAAGGCTCTCTCCACCTGCAGCTGTCACATAACTGTGGTGGTGCTGTTCTTTGTGCCTGTTCTCTTCATTTACATAAGCCCCAACAGGACATTTCCTGAAGACAAAGTATTTGCTCTCTTCTATACCATCATCACTCCCATGTTCAATCCTCTGATTTACACATTAAGAAACGTAGAAATGAAGGATGCCATCAGGAAAATGTGGTGTCCTCAAAATCACATGGAAAGGAAGCAAGAACTATGGAAGCAAGTTGAAAATTTTATTGTATGGCTTATACTGGGTGGAAGAATTAATATGGAGTGATATGAAGACAAAATTATAAGTAGGTAGGAGGAATAAGTTATATAGTTCTGTTGTACAGTGGGATGACTATAGTTAATTTATAGTATATTTTAAAAAGTCTAGATTTTAAATGTTCCTCTCACACAATAAAAATAGAGATTCAAAGAGATTGTTAATTATTCTAACCTCCTCATTACAGATTGCATGTGTGTTGTTTAGTATCACATTCTACTCACAAATATGCACAATCATATGTGTTTTATTTGTTTAAAGCATGTACTGTACACACCAGAGCTTGCCATCCTCCAAAGCTGAGTCTCTAGCATTTTCTCATACCTCTCCTGCATGGGTAAAGTTAACTTTTCTTTTCATGCTTGTTCTTTGAATGGTTCCATATGCCTGTTCCAATCCTCCTTTATTTGATTATTTTGAATGCTAATTAAGTAGTTCAACTTACATTTTGCTTTCCACTTTAAATCTAGTATGACTTTTTTGTGACACAATGTACTAGAAAACAGTATGTTGGTAGAGACACATATTTTATACATTTCTGCTCCCAGGATTTCAAAGAACGCAGAACACTTACTTTTTACTGGATGTTAAGAGATGAATGGAAAATTCAGTTTCTTTCCCTTATCTACTTTATATTATCACTTTTATTTTTCCACCGAGAAAGTGCTTTCTGCAAAAATAGTCTCATTTTATTTGTCTCAAAGTGAACACCACGTCCTAAACATTTCAGACAATGTCAATTTCGGTGTGAGTGTTTCTTCTGGCTCCAGTTTTACTCTTTCTTTGATATTCTATATCCAAAGAATATATCATAAAATTGACTTTGTAAGGTGACCTTAATATAAAAGTGTAAAATATAGGAAAGTAGAAAATTAAAAGTAACTATCTGGAAAAGGCATGCATATGAAACACACTATTATCCTTCTCTCTATAATTGCTATTAAGATTTTACTCACATGAATGCTTGGTACA
>PVLA01018659.1:0-14000 GCA_004027455.1 Hydrochoerus hydrochaeris
CAGCTGATTGGTGGGTAGGCTGATAAGAACACAGGGAGTGAGCTGGTTGGTCATTTTAGGGCGGTAAAATTTCAAAATTTAGGGCGGCAAGTGAAGCGTCATTTCAGGGAAAAGGAAACTTTTCTAAGAAACAGAAACTCACTCCAGAACTTATCTTGTGGCTAGAACAAGGACTTAAATCTAAAATGGCGGTGTATACGGAACAAGTTAAATCTAAAATGGCGGCGCATACAGAACAAGATGATGGTGTGGGTAGTTAGTGGATGATCTGAGTATTACAATTAGTAAGTCATCTACATATTGTAAGAGCATCACCTCCGGATGACATTCCCTAAATCCCATCAAGTCTCTTGCTAAAGCCTCATCAAAGAGAGTGGGGGCATTTTTAAATCCTTGTGGTAACCGAGTCCAGGTCAGCTGCTCCGTCACTCCTGACTCGGGATCCGTCCACTCAAAAGCAAAAATAGGTTGATTTACCGGAGCGATCGGCAAGGTGAAGAAAGCATCCTTCGGATCCAGCACTGAGTACCAGGTGTATTCCGGGCTGAGTAGGCTCAGCAGGGTGTGGGGATTAGGAACGGTGGGATGCAAGGTCACCGCTCGTCTGTTTACCTCCCGTAGATCTTGTACAGGCCGATAATCTGACGTACCTGGCTTTTGCACTGGAAGCAAAGGCGTATTCCAAGGGGAAACACATGGCACTAATATACCATTTTCTTTTAGCTTTTGGACCAGGATTCCCTTTCGAGCGGGGAGGCTGATGGGGTATTGACGCAGCCTGATACGAGTAGCCTGAGGCAATAGTTTTATAACCAAAGGCACCTGGTTTACAGCCAGCCTAGGAGGATTATTTTTGGCCCAGACCTTGGGAACAGCTTTTTGCCATTGAGCTAGCAACTCATTATTGATTGAGGCTGGGTCTTTGTCTTCTATTAAGAGATGTCCTTCGCCCTCTGGGTAGAGGGCCGTTACCGAATAGCCTTTCCTACGTGTGACTCTGTGCCCAATTTCAATTCGGGTTTATCAGTCTGGAAGTCAATTTGCACCTTTAACTTATGGAGCAGGTCTCTCCCTAAAAGTGGATCTGGGCATTCAGGGACCCACAGAAATTCATGGTGAGTTACTTTGTGGCCTTGATGGGCCAAACTAGCAACCATTTCCTCTGCCAATTGCCTTACCTCAGTTACTCTGGACAAATTAGTAGGCTTTTTTGCAGCCACTTGAATTGCATCTAGAAGCCTCTGGCGAGCCTCCTTACCTTTATTGGTGTTGGGATCCCATTCCGGGCAAGAGAAAGGAAAAACAAGCTCTATTCTCTATTCTCTGGAGGTCAGCCGTAGGAGTGTCATCTGGATCTCGGATGCCCTTTTTACCCAGGGCGAGGACACGTAAATGTTCCTCTGCAGTGAAAAGGACTCGGAGTATCTGCTGGCAGTCATCCCAAGTGGGACAATGAGTGGGAAAAAAAACAGACTCTAGGAAATTTATCAGACTATTGGGGTCCTTAGAGAAAGGAGGGTTTTGGCTTTTCAAATTGTAGAGATCAGGGGTGGAAAAAGGGGTGTAAACAAACAGAGCCTCCAACTTGCATTGGTACCTCTCGCAGGGAGCAGAGGGAAACAGCTTCAGAAGGGGCTTTCGGTTGGGGTTCTGCTCAGGGGGCAGCCGCATGTGCGGATCAGACTGGGTGGAGGGGAGGAGGAAGTGGAAGGTCACTGCTGGCCATTCCTATGTGACAAAAATCATTAATCTCCCTTTATATACATTTTCCCCATAGCCAATGGCACGTCTTTTGAACTCCTTGAAATGGTCAAGGACTAGGGCCAAGGGGGTGGCGGCTCCTTGGTGCCAGTCTGCCCCATGATTTTCCTAAAGGCAAAGGTCAAGGAACAGAGACTTAATGATAATTGACAAATAACATCAGACAACAGACACAACAGACACAAACGATACAAACGACAGACTGCAGTCAAAAGAAAAACTCCTCACTCAACTGCAAGTTTTTGGTTACAAGATTTAGTTCAACCAGAGGCCTCAAAAACAAATGGAGTGGGTCAGGGCGGCAAGCCAGAACACAAATACAAAGCAAAGTGGGCTGTCAGCCCAAACCAATTGTTCTGTCCTTACACACCCGATCCAACTCCCAAATTGAGGGCATCCCCTGTGCAAATCAAGGGCGTCCCCTCTCCAAATAGAACCTAGGTATGGCACGCCATCAAAACCCTCCGGAAGAAACAAAATTTACTCACTATTGAAGGGGTCCGGATGATCAAAATAGTCCAATTTGGGTCGGTGGGGGCTAAGCCTCCATCCCAGATGAGCCCCCAAATGTAATGGTGCAATGATGATTTAGAAATGAAAAGCCAATCAATCAAGAGTGAAGGAGTTTTATTGCCAAGCCTGGCGATGCAGTCTCTGTTGATGGATCTCGAGACTGCGCCCTCACAACTAAGGGAGTTTACTTTTATAGAGGAGCAACAGAGCCGATTGGTGGGTAGGCTGATAAGAACATGGGGAGTGAGCTGGTTGGTCATTTAGGGCGGCATTTTGGGAAAAGGAAACTTCTGTGAGAAACAGCTGAGGCTTATTAACAAGGACTTAAATCTAAAATGGCGGCGCATACAGAACAAGATGACGGCGCAGGTGGTTCAGAGTATTACAGTACCAGTGTACTGCTGCACTCCCTAGTACCTGTAGTGGTATCTTCTGGCAAACCCTGATTTGTTAGGCGTATGAGTGGATAAAGATGGTATTATTGACCCAACTCTTTTCCAGTGGTTGTAGTAAAAGCTGAGTCCCTGTCCTGTTACTTGGAACCAACAGCCTGTAGCTGTAGCAATTGCTACATGTGCCTAGAGGTGGAACCTATATCCGTAGTAGCAAGGACTGGATTCCCTTTTGAAGTCACCTGGTTTTTACTGTATATTTCTTACAGCATAGGGGTTTTTTTTAATGCTATGCTTTCTATGGCATAAAAAGCTGAAACTCTTTGGAAATACTCTCCAAACAGTGTTTAATAATAATTTATCTGTATTTGTTTAATAAGGATATCTTTATGGAAGTTAATTGTGAATGAATTGTTTAGAAACAACAGTTTGTACTTTCCTGTCATTCTTACCACCAAGCATCAGGGTGTAGGTGTCAGGCAGCATTCAGTATTTGCAAAAAATAGTAAAGAAGAGACACATTAATGCTATTGTCCCTTTGCTGGAATACTAGTGACTAAAGCTGTACTTTTCTTGTGGGCCTTGGACTGAGTTAGAGCAGTGCTTGGTGTGGCTCTGCTGAGGGGCTGTGGTTTGTGTACTGAGCATGGCATTTCTGCTACCCCTGCTCTGGGCTTTCCGATGGGAAAGGACAGGCAAGGTTAGTAGTAACTGCAGTAAAACTGAACTCAACAGATACCATCACTGGATCCCTGGTCCTTTTCTCACACTTTTCATAGACAGGGACTAAGGAGGTCCCCTCAAAGAGGAGACAGGACCTTCAAATGCCCCTCATCACCATCACAACAGAGTAGATGGGTTTGTTAACGTTTGTCACAGAAAAGCATTTCAGGTTGCCTTAATGAGAGGCATAGGCAGATTTATTATGCAGAAGCAATTACACAGAAAGGAGGGGTGTGCTTGAGTGTGAGGCCCATCACAGTTTAGGGGTGGTAGTATTTATGTGGTTTGGGGGTAACCTCAAGGTGGGTGGTCTGGTATGTTTATTTCTCAGTTACTGAGTGTCTATTTCCAAAAGATCAGTTTGCTCATTGGTGGGCTGAAGACAAGATCAGATTTCTAACAAGGTTAAATTCCAAATCGTTTGCATGTGTTTGAAGTTTGGAGTCATGGTACCCAGTTTATACTGTTTCTCTGCGAGTGGAGGTCCTTGGAATTTGTGGCTTTATAGTATCAGATGAAAAGCAGGCCCAATTTATGGACTTACTGTCCAGTTAAAACTCTTAAAAATTTAGAAGTGAGAGGAAGACAGCCCCAGGAGTGAAAAGAGAGTTAGTAATCATCGGTAACTGCAGTTATGGAAGTTAGTTGTGAATAGAATTTTTTAGAAACAACAGTTTGTATTTTCCTGTCATTGTTACCACCAAGCATCAGAGTTTCTATCTGCTGCATCAGCTGCAACTGCAGTTTCCTTAGAAGCGTGATTGTGACGTCACACTTCCTCTCGCCTCCTTTTTATCTATCTTTATCTCTTCTACCTCATTTTAACCGTCCCAGGTACAGAGACCCTTCCTGGTGACTGTTAAGATTGTCCTCTTGCTACCTGGCTGCCTCAGTGAGTTTTCTGGAGGCGGGAGGGGGGCAGGTTGGTTCCTTCTGTTTGGGAGTACTTTTCCTCTCTGGAAGCCTGAGAAGCTTTAGTGAACTGAGTGCTGATGCAAGTCAATTCCTACCCCAACACACAGACTTTCTCTTCCATAAGCAAGCAAAGTAGTTTAACTTGAATTGTTTTTTGGTTCGATTTTATGGCTGAATGTGCATGTATCTATAAAATAAGTAGATCATAATCATCTTAGGGAAATATCAATGAAATTGGAAATATCAACAAAATTAGATATTTCAACAATTACATGAAAAAAAATGTAGGTGAGAATCTACATCCTATTCAAATGATGTGCGAGAAATTTCTATTCCGCGTCCTGTATCTTTCCCCAAAGGTGGATCTTCAGTGTATGTGTGTTAGTATTATGTGCTTGGCTTCTGATGTAAGTGAAAACAAACTGTTCATTATAGAATAACCACCACCTGGTCCTGACAAGGTCTTCCTTCCAACATGGCCACTTGCTTCTTATTTTCCCACCAACTATTGCCTGAGACTGCCGTGTATCAGAAGCAAGTGGCAAAAACAGTATTTTTCTCACTTAGGCAGAGGTTGGAAATGACTGGTTTTGTTGAAACATTCAAGGTTAACCTAAGCTTCTCTGGGCTTTCCCTTGTGTTTCTTGATCCTGGGCCATTTACATTTAAGTGTGAGGCTCTGCATGGCAAACCGAAGGAGAGCCCTTAACTCTGGCATCCTGAGGGAGAAACCTAAAGACAGCTGCCGTCATTTTTGTCCTTTTTATCAGAAAAAATTGTCCCCAGAAGAGAGAAGAGATACATTAAGGCTAACCACTCTTTGCAGATTTCTTCAGCCATGGTGAATTACATAGACGTTTCAGCCGTGGGAAGGCTGGGCTTCTTAGGGGAGAGGACAAAGGAACCGATGGTGACTATTCAAACCCAGTGACACCCTCACCTGCCGTGACTTGGCTTGGTGTGGGCAATGTGGAATTAGCTGGGGTTTTTTTGTTTGTTTGTTTGTTTTTTTAGGAAAGGAAATTCAGATAAATTTTGTTTTAGTTTTTTTTGGCCTTTAATTGGGATAATCATATATGTGTATGAGATAACAGTGTGATGGTTTGATACTTGTAGAGAATGTGTAATGGTTGCATCAGAGCAATTAGCTTTCCTGTCTCCAGGAATATTTCTGATTTCTTTCAAACTCTTTTCTAGTTTTTATAAAATATCTAGCAAATTATTGTGAATTATGGTCTCTACTGGGACACAGAACATGAGAGAACTTGGTAGCAGTAATTTGTTGAGTCTTGTTCTGTGGCCCTACACATGTGCTGGAGAGAATAAGTGTGCTCTGTGGCTCTTGGAGGAAGTGTTCTGTGGGTGTCTGTTAGTCCATGATCACTAGTACCACTTGACACTGATGCTTCATTGCTGGTATTTTCCCTCAATGATCTGTCCATTGATGACAGTGGGGTGTAGAACTACTTAACTATTGTTCTACTGGAGTTTATCTCTCCTTTTAGATCTAATATTTGTTTTACATAATTGGGTACATATATATTTATAATTATTTCCTCTTGTCGATTTAGTCCCTTTATCTGTTTTTACAGTTTCTTAAAATTAATTTTATTGGTACTCTTTTGACATACAGAATGATCATAGGCAATTTGTACATAATTTTTTTTGTTTTTGTTTTTTGTCTTTATGAGACAGGGTCTCACTATGCAGTTCAGGTGACCTTGAGCTCACTTTGTAGCCCCGGTTGGTCAACTCACAATGATCCTTCTGCCTCAGCCTCCTGAATGCTGGGATTACTAGCATGCACCACCACACTTGGCTTATGTTAACCATTCTTTTGGGAGTGAGATGCAATCTCAGTGTTGTTTTAATTTGCAATTCTGAGATGACCAGTGATGCTGAACATTTTTTCATATGTTTATTTGATGTTTGTACTCCTTCATCTGAGAAGTGTCTATTCATTTCAGATGCCCATTTTTGGATTGGGTCTCTAAATTTGGGGGATCTGGTTTTTTGTTTGTTTTGTTTTTTAGTTCCTTATGTTTTCTAAATATTAGTCCCTTGTTTGAAGAATAGCTGGTAAAAATTTTCCTGTTTATGAGTTGTCTCTTCATTCATTGGTTTCTTTTGCTGTGCAGTAACTTTTTATTATGACAAGATCCCACTTGTTGATGTTTTATAATATTTCCTATCTGATCAGGATTTTGTTCGTAAATTCTTTGCCTACACCAGTGTCATCAAGAGTTCTTCCTAGACTATTTTCCAGCATATTTAGTGTTTCTGCTTTAATATTTAGATCTTTGATCCATTTCAGTTTTAGTTTAGTGCATGGTGAGAGAGATGAGTCTAGATTTAAACTTTTGCATGTGGGAAGGCACTTTCCTCAGCACCATTTATAAAGAGATTTTGTTCCAGTGAAGGCATTTGGCCTCTCTATCAAAGATAAGGTGGCTGATAAGGTGGATTTGGAGTTGTTTCTGCATCTTCTACTCTGATCCTTGGGTCTGTTTTGTTTGGAGTTGTTTCTGCATCTTCTACTCTTGATCCTTGGGTCTGTTTTGTTTGTCCGTTTGTTTTGCAAATACCATGCTGTTTTTATCCTGATATCTTTGAAGTGTAATTTCGATTTGGGGATTGTGCTGCTTCCTCCTTGGCTTTGTTGCCTAGAATTACTTAATTTTAGGTCTCTTATGTTTCCAAATGTGTTTTAGGAATTGTTTTCTCTAGTTCTGTGAGGTGTGCTATTAATATTTTGACAGGGAATGCATTAAATATGTATAGTAGTTTTGGAAGTATGGTCATTTTTACTATATTGGTTCTGCCTGTCCAAGAACAAGGAATATCTTTCTATTTTCTGATATCCTCTTCAATCTCCTTTTTCAGAGTACTATAGTTTTCAATATAAAGATCTTTTATTTCATTATCGATTGCTAAATTTTCTTGATACTATCATTTTTCTTGATACTATCATGCCAAATGTTGTTTCCCTAATTTCTCTCCCAATAGTTTACTTGTATACAAGAATGCTATTGATTTTTGAGTGTTGACCTTGTATCCTGCTGTGCTACTGAATTTGGTTATTAAATCTCACTGTCTTCTGGTGGAGTTTTTGGATTCTTTTATGTAGAGTATCATGTCATCTACAAATAGTAATTTAACTTCTTCCCTTCCTATCTTTGTTTCTTTTATTTCTTACACTCATCTATGTTAGAGTATTCTGGTGCAATAGAGAAGCAAAAGTACAAAATGAACAGTTTTATTGGTTGAGGACGTGGAAAGTGGGAGGGAGAACACAACCCATGGTGGCTGAGCTGTCTCCTTCAACCAGATACAGCGAGGCAGAGAGTTACGTGACCTCTGATCAGAAGTGGCACATGGGCCGATATTGATGATGTTTGAGGAACTGATTGGAATTCTCTATGTGTGCAAACAGGAAGGGGAGTTGCAATTAAGGCTGAAGTAGAAACAGGAAGTGGTAAGCGTTCCCACTTTGGCCTTTGTTAGACCACCGCCATAATTGTACAGTAATTTATACTAGGGCAAGAACCTTTCAGTCTAATTGCTCTGGCTGCTATTTCTAGAACTATATTAAATAGCAGTGGTGATAGTGGACATCCTTGTCTTGTTTCTGAGTTTAGGTTCAAAACTTTCAGTTTTTGTCCATTTAGTGTGATGTTGACTGTTGCTTTGTCATAGATGGCTTTTATCAGATTGAGGTAAAGACCATCAATTCCAGTTTTCTGTGGACTTTTTTTCTTTTATCATAAATGGGTGTTGGGCTTTGTCAAAAGTTTTTTCTGCATCTATTGAGATGATCGTGTGGTTTTTGTCCTTGTTAATGGAGAGTATTACATTTATTGATTTGCATATATTGAATTATCCCTGCTTCACTGGGGGGCATGGTATGTAATCTTCTTGATGCTCGGTCCTAGTATGTAATCTTTTTGATGATTTGCTGAATTCTCTTTGCCTGTATCTTATTGAGGATTTTTGTATTTACATTCATTAGAGAGATTGGCCTGTAGTTCTCTTTTTTGGTTGGATTCTTCTCTGGTTTTGATAACAGGGTAATGGTTGCTTTTAGGAATGCATTTGGGAGTATTGCTTCCCTTTCAATTATGTTAAAAGAGTGAGGAGTAGTAGCATTAGGTTGTCTCTAAAGTGCTGATAGAATTCAGTAATGAATCTGTGAGGACCTGGGCTTTTCTTTGTTGATTATTTTTTAAAATTACTTCTTCAGTTTCACTGACTGGTACTGGGTTATTTAGAATTTTTATATTTTCTTGATTCAGCTTTGGTAATTCATATGTATCAAGGAATCTTTTCATTTTTTCTGCATTTTCCATCTTATTAAAACACAGGTTCTCAAAGTAGGTACTGATGATCTGGAATTCTGTAGGATCTATTGTGATTTCACCCATTTCATTCCTAATTACATGAATTTGAGTCTTTTCTTTCCTTTTTTTTTGTTAAGGTTGGTTAAAAGTTTGCTATTTTATTTAATCTTTAAAGAACCACCTATTCATTGATTCCTTATATTTAATTTGAATTGCATTAATTTCTGCTCTAATCTTTATAATTTCCTCTCTTGTTAACTTGCTCTTCTTTTTCTAGAAAATTGAGGCTCAACATTAGGCTATTTATTTGAGCTTGCTCTGTTTTTCTTTTTCTCTTTTTTAAAATTTTATTTTAAAGAGAATAAAACTAAACAAAATAGAATAAAGTCAGTCAAAGCAAAACAATGAACTAGGATAGGGGAAAGGAGAAAAGAAGGGAAAAGAGGGAAAAGATTTTTTATACACACACACACACACACACATATATATATATATATATATATATATATATATATATATATATAAAACTGTACTACTAATCTCTTCATCAAAAAGAATAGTTTGTGCTTTCATTATTTGATTGATCATTTTTTTTCATGCCTAAATCTTGTAATTTGAACAACTATTTTGAAGATAACAATGTGCAATATATGAACTAGTATTAATTTCCTTTTGTTTTGCTTTGGAATTTCACATCATCGTTTTTATTGTTGTTTTATTTTGTTTTTAAAAGAAAAAAGCAATGAAAGTGATACAGAACTTCAAAATAAGAAATCAACAGTGGCTACCATAATGCCTCTTGTTATCTTCACAATAGCTACCCATACTATCAGACATAATAAAATCAAACAAAATGGAACAGAATAAAACCAGTCAAAAGAAAACAAAGTGATACAGGACTTCAAAACAAGATAATAGGAAATTGACAGTGACTACCATAATATATCTTGTTACCTTCAAAATAACTGCTCATACCTTCAGACATAATAATAGAATCAAATAAAAAACCCAATGAAAACATTATAGGACTTCAAAACAAGTTAATAGAAAAATAAAAGGGAAGGCTACCACTTTCCCTTTTTAGATATTTGCTTCCCTTTCACTTTCACAGTATCTATTGTACATTTTGGATCCCACTAACTGCTTCAGTTTTTTTATGCCAGGGAGACACCATGATATTCACCCAAATGAGTCTGAATCATTTCACCCATGAGCTTGATCTCAAGTTGCATCCATTTACCTGTAATAGCCTTGAGGTTATCCTTCTTCATAGCTTAGTAGCTTTCCATTGCATAAAAATACCATATCTTGTCCATTCTGCAGTTGATGGGAAAGCTACCCCAACTTTTTTATGGGTCCCTGTTGCATGGAGCATTGTCTTATCTCTTTCAGCCTTTAGTCTATGAATTTTCTTTCAAGTTAAATGTATTTCTTGTGTACAGCATATTGGTTGGTCTTGTCTCTCAGTCCACTGTGTGTTTCTTTTTATTGGTAACTTGAGATCTGTGTTAATGGTTACAACCAGCATGCATTGGGTCATCTCTGCCATGCTCTCCTTCTGCCATTGGTCCCCCACTTTTCCCCTCTATTCAGTTGCCTGCCTTGCTTGCTGATCCTCCTCTGTTGCTGTTCCTTAAACCATGGTCATCTTTATCTCTCTCTAGAATATCCGTCAGCACTCTTTGTAGGGTTGATTTGGTGGTCATGAATCTCTGCAGTTGTTCTTTATCATGGAAGTTTCTTATCTCTCCATTAATTTTGAAAGATAGTTTTGCAGGGTACATCAATCTGGATACATCAATTTCTCCATTAATTTTAGAAGATAGTTTTGCAGAGTACATCAAGTTGTTTTCTTTCAGGACATGAAGTACTTCACTCCAAGCTCTTCTTGACTTGATGGTTTGTGTTGAGAAGTCTGTTGTGATTCTGACAGGTTTTCCTTTATAGGTGATCTGTTTCTTTTCCCTAATAGCCTTTAATAATCTGTTCTTGTGCTGAATTCCTGGGACTTGCTCTGTTTTTCTAATATGGGAATTCAGTATGAATTTTCCTCATAGGACTGCTTTCACTGCATGCCTTAAATTCCAGTATAATGTATTGGCATTATCATTTAATGGTAGAAACTGTGTAATTCCTTCTTTAATTTCATATGTGAT
This sequence comes from Hydrochoerus hydrochaeris, assembly GCA_004027455.1. Taxonomy (NCBI): domain Eukaryota; kingdom Metazoa; phylum Chordata; class Mammalia; order Rodentia; family Hydrochaeridae; genus Hydrochoerus; species Hydrochoerus hydrochaeris. Next base: position 10,798 of record PVLA01018659.1, read on the forward strand.
TCATTGGTTGTTTGGGAGGCCATTACTTTATTTTCATGTGTTTACTCATTTTTGCGGTTTCTCTTCCATTGATTCCCAGTTTCATTGCATTATGATTTGATAATGTTCATAGGTTAATTTCAGTTCATTTGCATTCCTTGGCATGCAATCTTCAATGTAGCCTATTTTATGTGATGTAAGTATAGCTACTCTTGCTCAAGTTTGGTTTATATTTGCATGAAGTACCATTTTGTATTTCTTCACTTTCAGTCTGTGTTTTTTTTTTTTTTACTGGTGAAAATTTAATATATTATTGGATCTTATTTCACTTTCATTCAATTTAAATCTGTTAGTTGGAGAATAAAATCCATTTACACCCAAAGTTATTGATAAGCAAGGAACCACTCCTGTCATACAGCTAATTTTTGTCTTGTGTATCCATCTACCCTTCTTCCTTTTTCATTTCTGTTGTTTGCAAGTTTTCTGTATAAAGTTTGATGATTTTCTCTCTCATGTGTCTGCTAGTGACTTTTATTCTTTACCACCTTTTTGCTTCTAGTGCAGGACTTCTTTTTTTTTTTATTGGTACCAGGGATCGAACTCATGACCGCGTGCTTGCAAGGCAGGTGATTATGCCACTGAGCTAAATCTCCAGCCCCATTGCAGGACTTCTTATGCATTTTTTTGTATTACTGATCTTGTAGTAGTGAATTTCCTCAGTTTCTGCTTGTAAGAAAGATTTCTCCTTCATTTCTGAAGAATAACTCCTCTGGGTATGGTATTTGTATTTGAGGTTTCCCCTACCTCTTTCAAGTCTTTGAATATATCATTCCATCCCAACCTTTAAATCACTAGTTAAAATTACATATTGTCCTCTTAGAAATAGTTGCTCAAGTTACAAAATTAAAGCATACAAAGTAGATAGTCAAACAGTGAGAGTGTAGACAGCTATGCATGCATGAATTTCTATACTTTCTGTATTAGAGGGAAAAACAAAACTTAGCAAGACAAAACAACAAATTCCTATAAAAACATGAAACCAAAAAGTCATATAAAACCACAGTACAATGATCTACAATGATTACTGTGTTATTTCTTATTATCTTCAATAGAATGTCTATATAAACAGGCATAATTGAATATAGCAGTATGATTGAGTATAGCAGTAAATAACAATATTAGTAAAAATAAAATATTGTAGACAGTATAAAACTTCAAAGGCAGGTAATAATCAAACCAGAGTCAATATTCTAGTGGATCTTGTCATCTTAGGTGCAGTTGCCTATACTCTCAGACTTGATATTATCAATCATAACAGCTTTGAATAAAATCTATCAATACAAAACAGCAGTCCAGCAAACCAGATTCAATTACGATCAGTCATGGTAAAACAGTAGGTTTTACAGAACTTTAGATTAAGTTAATAGGAAATTAAGGATGATTACCATACTATATCCTGTTATTTTCAGGATTGCTGTCTGTGCCCTCAAATCTAGTACAGGTAAAAATGACTGGAACAGAATATAATACATCTAAGCAGAGTAGTGTGGGTAATGTGGGTTTTAAATCCTGGTGCACTATTTACAATAGAACATATCAAGACCATCTATATTATAGTTTCTAGTTATCCTTCTCTGCCTCATTTCTGCTATGCTATTTTTCTGCCTTTGTTTGTCTAGTTTTTTCCTTCATTCTACTTCCTGCCCTACTCATTGAGGCCTTTCTGCCACTGTTCCTAAAATCCTGGTATTTTTTTTTTCTCTCTCTTAGAATGTCCTTCAGTATTCTCTGTAGTGTTGGATTGGTGGTCACAAACTCGCCCAGTTCCTCTTTGTCATGGAAGCATCTTGTTTCTCCATCAACTTCTAGTGACAGTTTTGCAGGGTACATCAGTCTGGGCTGGAGGTTATTTTCTTTCAGGGCTTGTAACACTTCTCCCCAACCTCTTCTTGATCTGGTGGTCTGTGTTGAGAAGTCAGCCATGATTCTGATGGGCTTACCTTTATAGGTAATCTGTTTCTTTTCTCTGATGGCTTTTAATATTCTGTTTTTATATTGAATTTCTGGTATCTTGATTATTATATGTCTGGGTATAGATCTGCTTTGGATGTAGGTGGCTGGAGTTCTGTATGCCTCACACAACCAAATGTCATTTTCTTTTCCCATGCTTGGGAAGTTTTCCTGAATTATTTCCGTGAATAGCCTTTGTAGTTCACCTGTATATATTCCTGCTTCTTTGTTCACGTTTCTTATTCTTAAATTGTAGATTCTCTTGTCATCTTCTAGCCTTTGTATTGTTACTGCCTGTTTCCTTGTTATTTTTAAGAGATCTTTCCTTTCATGATCACACACTGCCAACTTGTCTCCAAGTTTTGATAGTTTATCCTTAGTTTCTTTTAAGGAGTTTTGCCAGCTTTCAATGGAGTTTTTAATTTCCTAGTAGTCTCTTTGAATCTGCTTCAAGTATTCTATATTTTCTTTATATTCTTTATCGAATGTTTCTCTTCTTTTTTTGTGTTTCTCCCTTCTTCCGTTTGTATCATCCTGAGCGATGCTTCCTGAGAGCATTTCTTGCCGGAGTCCAGCTGCAGCAGGGCTCAGGGGTCCCAAAGGTGGTCAGGGAGTCAGCGAGTGAGAGACAGAAGACACTGCACACCAGTCTGTGAGTGAATCTGAATCTATTTTATTTTTAGAAGCTGGAGTATATATTTGCTAACTTTTGGCAGTAACTTAAACCCCAAGCAGGAAGCATCCCAGGCTTAGGGCCAGGCAGGGATAATCTTAAACAATATGTGTTAATTAACTTTTTTCACCTTTGTTACACTTTAATCTTGTTACTTAATTAGCTTGGGAAATGTAAGCAGACTCACCGGATGCCCACAGGAGGGAGAGATGGAGCGGCTTCACTCACGCTGCCCCCTACATCTCCTCCCTTATCACTTTATAAGAGTATGGCAGGCCCTGTGAGGACAGCGCCTGTCTTGGGTCAAGGACTCTTCATATGAACTCAACTAGGCCTTACCTGTCATGGGCCTGCAGGACAGCAATTGGTCCTGTGCCTGTCTTAGGCGGCCGGTGGCGTAACATATGTGTCCTAGTTGCCCGTCTCTGGCTGCCTGTAGGACAGCGCCTGTCTTGGGTCAAGGACTCTTCATATGAACCCAACCAGGCCTTACCCGTCATGGGCCTGCAGGACAGCAATTGGTCCTGTGCCTGTCTTAGGC
>PVLA01018660.1:0-14001 GCA_004027455.1 Hydrochoerus hydrochaeris
CAAAATGTAAAGCCATCTGATTCTGGGTAGACAGTGGCCTAGAGCTCTTGAAAGTCGGCCCCGTCTTAGCTCTGTTTCCGTCTGCAGGCTCCTTACCAGGCTCTTAGACATGTAGCTAGCCGCTGAGGGAGTGGGTGGATGGGGAGCGAGGGCCGCACCGCACCGGTGCGGGTCGACTGCAGGTGCTGGACCCAAAGATCCAGGCTCCGCTGTATTTGGGGCCTGTAAGGTGTTTCCCCTCTTATCGGTTTTGATTCTACTTTATAATGCTTATTGCAGGAAGAAATATTACAAAGTAGTCTCTAGAAAACCTCATCATCAATCTTTTAAAAATATTTTTCTTTTTTTTCCCCCAGCTCGGAAAAACAAACATCGCTTTGAATCTCAGCCTATGGAGGAGAAATCCCTGATTTATCAGTTCCCTGTGTATTATACTGGAAATATTTCTTTGTTTCAAGAATGCTATATATTTTCCTGAAAGTTTTCAATGTATTAATGAGCAGTTTTGGATAATTCCTTGATCAAACTGTCCAAATTACTTGCTACTCATGATACTATTAGAAAACCACAGATTTCTTTTCTACATGCATGACTCTGATCTTCGTTCTGTATGTGATTATTTATGCTACATTTGATTAATTTAACAATGAAACAAATTCATAATGTTTTTCTTGGAAAATTCATCTTAGATCTGAAGATTAAAAGAAATAAAATGATTGAAAATAGGATTTTATTTTCTGATTTATTGATGCTAGGAATGAACATCATTCCTTTTCCACTCATCCCTTTTATGTTGGAGACTTTTTGAATTCTACCTCTTGTTCTTTGTGATGTCTTCTTCCTTTGGATTTCAGAAGTATTTTGTGCATGTACTATGTGTGTAGAGATACAAAAAGTATCTCCTTCTCTGCTGTATTTCAGTTCCATAGCCAATAGGTACAATCCTGAAAGTGGAGTCTGTGTCTTGAAACTTATCTTCCACAATGTCTGTCACAGTAGGCCTTCAATAAATACATGTGACTACTCGTAAATGAACCTTTTCCCCAATAGAAAATAATTAAAAAGCAGCCAGACATTAAATATTATGGTAAATTTACCATATTTCTCTATCTTTGCTACCTCCATCCCTCACCATCCCATATGGTGAAATCTGAAATTTGGAATTCCTTGAGGATATACAAACTGTTAGAAAAGAGAAATTTTTTAGTACTTTGGAATAAATAATTGTGCTATGTGGTCTTCAGAGGTGTAGCAAGAGAAGATAAAACATGAGGAAATGGAAAAGATGTTGGAAGATATTTCGGGTGATTTTATGTGGAGAAAAATAAGAGGAATAATCTGAAGATAGTAAGATAAATCCTAATTTTTGGACAGTAGGGACAAATGGAACATGGAAATTGGAAAGATTGTCAGATCTAGTTAGCCAGGAAAGAATTCTAATAGAAATGTGGCAGACTTGGTTTCATTGTTGAATCCTTTATTGCCAAATGTGCTATTCCTGGATAAGCTCTTTCTGCCACCACTGGAAAAGAAAGGAGCGTGTTGCTTCCTACCATGCCACACCCTTCTTACCTGGTGTGCACTGGAAGAGATAGAGTTTTGTCTCGCGGGGTACTGATAACACTTCACGCTGTCAAAATCCTTCTACTTGTCAATATTGGCTTTCAGTTGCTCCCAAAGGTTCTCACTATGCTTTATTGATGACCACAAATGCAAGAAAATGTGGTCAGTTATCTTCTGCTCATGTTAAATTTACCATTTCTGCATCCATGTATTTTTTGAAGTCTTCATACTGGAATTACTGTATTGCTAATATGTAATCTCAAAGTCTTCTACACTGCTGCCTTCTATATACCACCGGCAAGATGGGCAAGGGCACGAGAGCAGGTGAAACCGGGCCATTGGGCATAGTTTCCTTCATCAAGCCAAACAGCACCGCAGCAGTGGGAGCAGCAGAAGACACTGGCTAGAAGATACTCCTGATGTTGCTGAGCAACAGTCTGGGCAGCCCCTGAAGGACAGGCGTGGCCACTCCTGGAGGCCTCCTGACACTAGTGTGGAGTATGGGAAGGATCTAGGGCACACTCTTTTTCTTGTTAACCGGAAGAACACAGGTTGAAAGAAACTAAGGGAATTTGTGTGGATTAGAAAATGAGGAGATAGAAAAACTGCTGGTGTGTAGCCTTCTGCCCACAATTGGTTTCTGTTCCTACAGGTTTTTGGAGAATACTTCCAATGTTCTTACCCCCAGCCTTTCTTATTCTCCTGTCTCTGGAATATTTGAAATGGAATAAAAACATTCATCTTAAGGTCCTATGCTGTAGTCTATGCAGCTGGATGGTCCTTGGGGCCCACAGCTGTATATAACGAGGCTTGGCACAAGATGCTTAATGAAAGTAATGAGTGTCTCTTGCTTACACACTCTGGAACAAAGTCTTGTCCTTAGGCTGAGATTCTGCAAATAGGCAGGTCCTATTATGTCTACAGGAGCAACTCACATGAAAGTACACAAGCTCAGTGTCAAGTGGACAGTAGGACCTCAGTAAGGGCTGCTGTCTTGCTGTAGTAATAGAGAAGCCCCACATACATGCAGGGTTTCCCGATCTTATCTAAACGTCAAGAAAATACACCTTTAGAGAGTTTTATTATGTGGGAAGGGTTAAGAAATAGTTTTTCACTCCTTAGAACAGAAGCCTTGTTTTATGCTACTTGGAATAGTATTCCACTCAGTAAACTATTTATTCTAAGGCAAATGAAGTTTTTACTCCATATATCATTTTCATTCTGAGTATGTTAAAGTTAACTGAGGCACCTTGTAGTAATGCATGAGAAACACTAGGTGTCAGGAGAGAACCAGCTAACCTAGTATTGAACTGGTGTTTGCATTCAAACATTTACAATCTTTGATTTTAGGAAATTGTTTTAAATCTAAAAATGGTATGATTATTGTATATATTTAAATGCTAATGATTGTTTAAACATAGTGTTATGCCTAATACAGGATGTTCTCCACTCTGATCTAAGATAAGGTCCTGAGTGACTCGACAAAAAAAAAAAAAAAAAAAACAATTTTAAGTATCTATAAAGGGCCAGAAACCTTCATGTACTTAATTGTGTGAACCGTATATAAATTTCTAGTCTCTTGTTTCTTCCTGCCTAACTGAGCAAAAATAGGGTAGGGGATTTTTTCAGGGTTGGTATAGAACTAGAGTCTTATGTACCAAGAGATGCTGCTGGGTGGCCTTCAGGGGAGGCAGCCAGCTGGTCGGAAAGTACAGGACACCTGGTTGGTCTTCCATAGAGACACGGGGAGGAGAGTTGTCTCAAGCAAACATGGACATGGCTTGTACTTTTTTTACCTATAGATGCTCATAATGTACTCTAACTCTCATCATAGTTTTTTTTAATCAAATTTAAGGGAATGTTAATGATTGTTGGCCCACTGCAGGGGCCTAGGGGAGATTTTTGTGGGTGATGTCTCTAGGTTAAAGAATGCACGTGAGTAGCTGGGAATTTAGCTCAGTGGCATAAGCGCCTGTCTGATAAGCGCAAGGTCGTGAGTTTGACCCCCGGTACCAAAAAAACCCAAAACCCCCTCAAAAGCAAAATGCACATGTGTAAGACATCAGGGACAACAGCAAGCAGCATGGAGCAGAGCAGAGCACAAGAGCAAAAGAGAAGAGAGCACAAACCACCTGTCTTTATTGTATAATTCCTATGCAGGTTGTTACCTCATACTTACATTCTTGCATAATGCTGTACCAGCTCATGTGTGTTTGTCCACAGTTAACTCATGGTTATGTAACTATTCCACTGTGTGCCTGTGCTAGACAAGAGGGGTAATGTCCTCAGGTGTCCTTAGATGCCCCTGAGTTTAGAAGCAGTCTGAGTGGTTACCCCCATGAGTAATTTTCCATTATGGACATATTCCTTTCTGCATAAATTTAGCATGTTTTTAGGCTTCCAATATCTGACTTTCCTTTTTTCTCAGAAACAATTTTGAGCCAGTCTCTTTCATAATATATATTATCTTTAGAACTTACAATGTCACTTTAACAGCTTTTGCTAAAATTATTTCAAGTTCATGTCTCTCAAAGTTATTCAGGAAGAAATTCTGGGGTTTAAGATAATTAAGGAATCTCAGAATGGAAGAGAATTTAGATTATCATGGTGGCCAATTGGAATTCATTAATGAAGCCTAATCAGTATTTGTTTTAAATTACTAAACTGTAACTGTTCATAAGCTAGGAAATCACAATTCTTTCTTGTCTAGTCCGTGTTTTATCACCTCCAACTTCCAAGGGGACAAGAGTGGGAAAGACACCCACTGCCAGGATTCCAAGGGTCAAGTACTAGATCTGCCATTTCCTAACTGCATAATTGGGGCAAATTTTGTGATTGTTTGACAATGAAACTTTGTGTTGACACTCTGAGTACTCCAGATCTTTTGAAACTTCTGCAAAATTTTAAGTCTGATAATATGAAACCAAAATTTTAATATGCTTTTTGTAAAGTGAAATAGCAGTACAAAGGTTTTCAACTTGAATTAGAATAGCATTTTTTTTCTTTGCCATAGTTAAAGCTATCCTTTTTCTTTCAATTTGGTAAAATAAATTGAATTGAGAATGGACACTTTCTCTTTCCTTCCTTTTTCTTGTCAAACTAATATGAATTATTTGATTCTTCTTTGTTTATTCTTAAGAATAAAGGAACTAATTTTTGAGAGAAAATAACCACATAGCACAAGTTTTGCAGGATATTAGAACAGACTTTAGAATAATGACAATGTCACCATAGTAATTTTTAAAAAACTGAATTAAAAATGTCTTTCTGCTATTTTCTCTTGACATGTTTCACACAGTTGACAAATGCAATTTGTATCTTGCTTTATTTATTTGTTTGTTTATTTATTTTTATTTAATTCCACCGTCATCCCAGTGGGCTGAGTCTTTGCCCTTGGAGAGGGTTGGATGACTGACACTTGGGATTGGTCAGCAGAGAAGGGAGGTGAGTGTTCAGGCAGGGAAAGAATTTTACTTGACATAGTCCCAAGTATGGTGAGGCAGATTCATGTCCAAGTGCACAAAGGGAAATACAAAGTGCAGAGTGGAAAAGGGCCAGAGTAAATTCAGAGCCAGACAGTGAGCCTAGAACTAGGGACGGAGGTGAAGAAAGCCAGTGTGCAGGGAAGACTGAAGCTCACTTTTTAGTGGTCAGGAGGAGAAGAGGAGCATTTTTTTTTTCTGTCTCAGAGATAAGGTAACAAGGATGACACTATTTTTAATAAACGTTGCAAATTGCATCTAAAACAACTACCATCATTTGTGCTGTTGGTGCATGTAAGCTGGTCACTTTAAAGCTAGCACAAGTTGACAGTAATCCTTCCTGTCACCACACATTTCTCCTGAGTTAAAATTGCTTTGGTCTACCAGCTACTGTATTATCCCAACCTCCTCTCTTCCATGTTCTCCTTAGTCTCTCTCAGGAGTTTGATAACCAAGGCAGTTTTTTGTTTTACCTACCCAGCCTCCTTGGCTGTGGAAGCCTTTGCGGTTGTGTGCCTAGCTTTGTGATTCACTGGATGCTGGACACCAGCAAGCTGCAGGCCCACGCTCAGACTCGGCTGGGTGACTACCTCTTGCCTTGTGGTCAGTGTGCTAGAGTTCAACTCCCCCATATATGAAAAAGTTTATCCGGCCCAGTGTTCACTGGTCCGATTTAATTTGGAGAAGCAGTAGGAAGCCCCTTTTTATCCTAACGGTTAGGTTATGATTTTAAATGCAGTTTAAGGTGATGACTGTATTTCAGTTCTTTCTTGTGTGTACAGGGAAAGAAGGTGAATGCTTCCTCCGAGCCCTTAATGCCTACAGGAGCAAATCACAGCACACTTTTGCTCTTTTCCCACGGATGCCGGAGTCCAGCTGCGGCAGGGCTCAGGGGTCCCAAAGGTGGTCAGGGAGTTGGTGAGTGAGAGACAGAAGACACTGCACACCAGTCTGTGAGTGAATCTGAATCTATTTTATTTTTCAGAAGCTGGAATATATATTTGCTAACTTTTGGCAGCAACCCAAACCCCAAGCAGGAAGCATCCCAGGCTTAGGGCCAGGCAGGGACAATCTTAAACAATATGTGTTAATCAACTTTTTTCACCTTTGTAACATTTTACTCTTGTTACTTAATTAGCTTGGGAAATGTAAGCCAACGCACCTGGATGCCCACAGGAGGGAGAGATAGAGCGGCAGCTGTGAAGCTATCATGCCGCTCCCTACATTGTTTCCCTTATCACTTATGGGAGTATGGCAGTTCCTGTGAGAACAGCGCCTGTCTTGGGTCAAGGACTCTTCATATGAACCCAACCAGGCCTTACCCGTCATGGGCCTGCAGGACAGCAATTGGTCCTGGGCCTGTCTTAGGCGGCCGGTGGCGTAACATATGTGTCCCAGTTGCCCGTCTCTGGCTGCCTGTCCAGTGTCTCAGGACAGTTGTCTCCCAGGAACCCCGCAAATCCTCCTCCATGAGCTCTCCCATTTAAAGCCTCTGTATAAACTCTCTCATACTACTCACAGAAGGTAAAATTTCACAATTAGTTTTCACAAAGGGGTTATCTAGAGGGTTTCTAGTAACTCCTCTGGAGTTTCTATTTTCGATTTCATATTGAGTATTACATGAAAATATATATATATGTGAACTACACAAATTACAATTATCAGTACAAAACATCCCAAGATCCCCGCGCCCAATCCCCACATGCGGCGTCCTTTTCCTGGAGAAGCGATTCCTTGAAGCGCTCGCTCTCCTCCACCCATGGACCTTGTCGCGAGGCGTGGATGGACTAGGACGCGGCCACGGACTGCTGCTAACACTCACTCTCGTGATGAGGCCGGCTGCGGCCGCCTTGAGCTGCTGCTGGAGCTGGACACCGCCACCGACCGAGGGGACCCTGCGCAGCTGCGGACGCTCCCCAGACGGCAGACGCTTCATTTGCAGGCATCCGCCAGGCCCTGTGAGATGCTCACTCAGTTCTCTCTCTTGGGAAGGCGTTCCCGCTCCTGACTGAAGGGGTGCTAACCTCCTGGAGCTCAGGCAGTGTTTCAGAAGCTTTTGTGGCACAGCAGCTCGCCCCTTCCCAATTTGGTAGTTTAAGAATAACTGTTTTGTTTGGTCATTGGCATGGTGGTTCTGGGGTGTAGACCTTGAGGTATGGATGGTTAGCAGACCCATTTGGCCTGCTTGAGACCCAGGTCCCCTCAGAACTAGCCTATGGGGCTCTGAGTGCAGAAGAGGAGGCTAATTTGGTTCTGCATTCATAACTGCCTTTGTCCAAGTGGTGGGTCTGTGAGGTGCTGTGGCCTGCTCAGACCTGCAGATACCAGCTGCTAAAATTGGTAGGCTCGATTTTGACAATTTGTCTTTCTGTCTCTGTTTCCTTTCCTTTCCTTTCCTTTCCTTTCCTTTCCTTTCCTTTCCTTTCCTTTCCTTTCCCCTTTCCTTTCATTTTTCTTCTTCCTTCCTTCTTTCTTCTTCCTTTCTTCTTTTTTGAGACAAGATCTCCCTGTGTAGTTCAGGTTGGCTTTGAACTCACTGTGTAGCACAGACTGACTTGGAATTCAGTGTCTCTCCTGCCTCAGCCTCTAAGTACTAAGATTACAGAATTGTGTTGCCAGGCACTATTTTAAAATAGAGAGTCTATTTCTTTTCAGGAAAGGGAAGCTAGGAGTTCTCAAGAAAAGCAGTACATTCTTCCACTCACCTACGCAGGGCCACAGGAGAGATACAGGAAGTGGGTTATAGGCATAAAGCAGTGGAAAATCTGGGAGAGCCTTCATTATAGTTTTTGTGGGAGGAAATGGGTGAGGCAGGCTAAGCAGAGTAAACAAGTTTGAGATTTACTAGTTTCCATAACTAGGTGTTGTTTTGCTCTAGGATGATTAGGACAGGAAAATAGTGTGTGAGCTCACAAGGAAGTGAAGTGGAATGTGTGTGTGTGTGTATGTGCGTGCTGAACTGGTTAGTTTGCTAATGAAAGGCACATTGGCTGACAGGAGGGTTTGCTATCTTTAAGAATTAGCCAGCTTGGAGAGGGAGCAGTTCCTCCCTGCTCAGGAAGACCCCAAATATCACAGTATCTGATGAAACTAGAAGACAGATGTCAGTGTCTGTGTCCAAGCCAGGCCAAGTGGGCCCTGTGCTGACCTCCAGATGCCCACAGGTGGTTCTGACTTGGACTTTTCTTCCTATTTACCCTCTCTTATGGGACTAACTTCCCTTGTGAGACTTGTGTGACACCACAGAAATGGCAGGTGCTATCCTCTGGAGAGCAGTAACTGCCCTCCCTTCCCCGTGATCATCAGAGAAAGCCTGTGCCTCCGCTGACGGCCAATGCAGCCAGCTTCCGACAGCAGCTCTCAGTCTGAGCCTGGATTTTAGACGCTCTGTTTGAGTCACACGTAACTGTTTGCTATTCCTTGTTCACTGACCAAAATCAAGACAAAGCTTTCAAATTAGCACCTGCAGCAACAAATCTAATGTACCTGTCTTCACAGCCACCGTGGCGGGGGGGGGGGCTGTCCTTCTCACAGCGCTCTCTCATGGCTTGTTCCTGCTGCTGCCTTCTCCTCTGGTGAGCCCTGCATTGCCTGGGGCACCAGTGTCTCCCCAGACAGGCCTTTTGGACACCTATTGCAAACAGGAATTGGACATCCAGCTTTGCACTTTAATTCAGCATCTTTCTCGGGCACGGTGATGTCTGACAAGCTCAGGTCTCAGTGCTCAGTGGCACCATGCCTTGGTTCTTGAACAGGCTTCTGGAAGTCTGGACGGTGTTTCTTACAATATAAATTATTATGTGTTTAACCTTTTGGTGCTTTTTTCCACTCCTGGATCTTTTGAATGATTTCCTTAGAATCTCCATGATGGAATTATCAGGAAACTTGATTCTTCATTCAGTTACAAGGTTATTTTCCAAAAGCACTGACATATTTTATAGTGGGTCTGTAACATATTGCACTCATCTTACCAGACCTCCAGAAATTCTGAATATTGTAATTGAATGCTGCTATAATATGAACTTTTAGTGTGTGTATCTCCCCGAAGTTTTTAGGTTGAAATCCTAATCCCCACAGCGATGGTATTAGGAAGTGGGGTTTAGAGAACTCATAAAGTGGGAGCCCACAGGACAGAGATTAGTGACATTATGAAAGAGATATGAGGCCCTCTCCTCTTCTAACAGCTAAGGTTGGAGTGAAAAGAGATTTATTTCTGAAGCATAAATAGACCCTCATCAGACAGCATATCTGCTGGTGACTTGATCTCATCTTACCAGTACCAGAATTGTGAGAAGTAAATTTCTCTTGTTGACAAGCCATGTAGTCTGTGGTATTTTTTTTATAGAAGCCTGAAAAGACCAAGAATAAGTTTCACTTTATGCTAAAAAAAAATGAAGAAAGACACATCATTGCTTCTCTCATTGATTATTGTTGACAGGGAATGAGCTTGACATTTATTTGTTTACACTGTAAATTATTTCCCTTTGTGTTAGCTTCTCAGTGTTTTTCTTACTGAGAGTGTATACTGAACATTATTTGTCATCTTTACAGAGAATTTTTGTTCTTGATAAAAGTTTTTCCTTGACATAAAAGTTTTATTTAGTTAAATTTTAGAATTTTTTAATATTTGCTAATCTTTTTAAATTTAAAGTTATTTCTTCTTTTTATTTCTGTTTTCTATTTTCTCCTGATTTCCTATGTTATGATTTTATAACCCTGTAAATCAACTAACGCTGAATTTGGGTTATATACAGTAAGTGGAGTTAGTAACTAATTTTTGTTTCATATTTGCAACCCATTTTTCTGGAATCATTGTCAAATAATCTCCTCTTTCCCAATTATTCATAATGGTGTCTACAGATCGTACTAAATTGCTTTAAACATTGATATCTGTTTTCTAACATCTATTTTTGTTTCATTAACTTCTGCTCATTCTTATGTCATAGTTCTAATTTACTTATGTTTGTAGTATGTTTTAATGTAGGGTTGAACTTTATTGTTGTTTATAGGATTTATTTTGTATTGTTTTCTATTTATATGTTAAGATGAATGTTAGAATTATTTTCTCTAGTCTCACTTTCTTCCCTCCTACCATGGATTTTTATTGTGAGTAAATCTGCACATTAATTTTGGAAGAATGTACTTCTGTATAGATTTTAATATAGCATTTCCTAATTTAATACTTTCATATATGTTTCTCATTAGAATTAGCTATTTGTTATCTGTTGCAGCTTCTCAACGGGATATATTTTTTTACTTTAATATAAAATTTAAATATACACCTCTTGAGTCCTTCAGAATGAGATACCATTAGAAAATTTTAAATGACTTTATTTTGGGGTGTAGGGTAGGGAGCTTGTTTTAACAGTCCACTGATTTTTTTCTGTGAGTTTAATGCTTGTTCTTTTTATTGAGCCATTTATAAATTCCAACAACTTTTTAATTGAGTCTTAATAGCTCCTTATATTTAACATTATATACATATTTACACATAAATGTATAATTATGTTATACAGAAATGTATTAGATTCATTAATTCATTTTTTGTATATATGTGCATTTTGCATATACTATATGATGAATTTTTTTCCCTGAAATGAGTTGAATGTGTACACTAAATTAAGGGGGCTGATTAGTACAATATTGAAAAACTAAAATACCATGGTTTACATTCCAACAATATGTGATTTTCTACAATACAATATCCCAGAACAGCTATTTAGAGGGTAAGACCAGATGTGAATGGATTGTTGCTGCTTTCTCACTGCGATTAAGCTTTCAAACAGAGAGACCACGAAGTACCTTTAAGGCATCTTGGAAACTACAAAAATGGTACACTCATGTTGAAGTGTACCTTAAAGAAAGGACTGACCCCGAGCTAATGAGAGTGTGTTGAGGTATCGCTGATGTCTTAGCTACTTTTCTCATTGCTGAGACAAGATACTCAATACCCACAGTTAAAAGACAAAAGAGATTTCAGTTCATAGTCAGCTCTCTCCAAGGCAGCGTGTCACAGTACAGTAGCATGGCAGAGGAGAAACAGTCCATGGAAAGCAGGGCAGGTAAAAGTGGCAAGTAATTAAGTAGCAACCAGCGAGTGACGAGCAAGAAGCCATGACTGGCCTAGGTCTCATCATTTCTAAGTAAGCCCTGCTGAATTCCATGAACCTTGCCAGCATTCTGGTTTATGACTTTCATGGTAATTTCCACTGCTCATTTTTATTTTATTTTTCTCAGTAGGATGTTTTGAACTGTTATAATAAAAGTCATTACTTTTCCTTTTATAAAGACAGCTTTTTTAAATGAAATTTTTCATTTTAAAATAATTTCAGTTTTATAGAAAAATGAAAATATTATGCCAAGAAATTCCCTATACCCTGTATTGACAACACCCCAATTTTTTATTTTAAAGAAAAAAACCAATAAAAACAATGGTACAAAATTTCAAGGTAAGTAACAGTGGTTAGTACATTGCTTATTGCTATCTTCAAAGTAGTTGCTCCTATTACAAAGTACAGGCATGAAAAATAGATCAAACAGTAAAGGTCTAAACTGTTCTTTCAATGAACTAATCACAATTAGTAGTATAACTATCTTAACTATTATGTGTGTATATATATTTTTTCTCTTCCTTCTTTTCTCCTTTCCCCCATCACAGTTTTTTTTTCCTTTTGAATAGTTTCCTCCCATTTCACAGTATCTATTGTACATTTGGGATCTTATTTATGCTTTCAGATTCTTACACTAGAGAGACAAAATGATATTTCTACATGTGAGTCTGACGTATTTCACTCATGCATATGGTCTCAGGTTGCGTCACTTTCCCCATAAATGTCTCAAGTTTATCCTTCTTTATAGCTGAGTAGTACTCCATTGTATAAAAATATCACATCTTTTTTATCCATTCCTCAGTTGTTGGTCATTTAGGCTATTTCCAAGATAGAAGTATTACAAATTGTGCTACTATAAACGTGGGTTCACATATATTTCTGTGGTATGATGTTTGTAATTCTTTTGGGAAAATACCCAGAAGGGAATAGCTGGGCTGATTGTGACCTCTAATCCTACTTTTTTGAGGCATCTCCATACTGATTTCCATTGGTCTTCCACATGCCAAAGACTGAAACTAGACCCATGCCCATTACCATGAACTAAAGTCAAAATGGATCAAAGATCTAAATATTAAAACAGAAACAATAAATCTACTGGAAGACAAGGTAGGTAGAAATCTTGGAGACAGAAGTGTAGGCAGAGAATTCATGAACAAAATGTAAACCGCACAGGAAACACTTCAAAGAATCAACAACTGGGATCTCATCTTGTTAAAAAGTTTTTGTACTTCAAAAGAAATCACCAACAGAGTGAAAAGAAAACCCACAGAATGGGAAAGAATTTTAGCCAACAATCACTCAGGCAAAGGACTTATATCCAGAACATATAAAAAACTGAAAAACATCAAGCCCCCCAAATTCAAAGACCCTCTCCAAAAATGGGCATCTGAGATGAACACACATTTCTCAGATGAAGATATACAAATGGCAAAGAAATACATGAAAAAATGTTCACCATCACTGGTCATACGAGAAGTGCAGATTAAAGCAGCATTGAGATTTCATCTCACTCCAGAAAGAATGGCTGCCATGAAAAAATCAACTGATAACAAATGTTGGTGAGGCTGTGGGGAAATGGGAACATTTCTCCCCTGTTGATGGAAGTGGAGACTGGTGCAGCCACTATGGAAATCTGTATGGATATTCCTCAAGAAATAGGATTGGAAGTTCTATTCAATCCAGCTATTCCTCTCCTGGGTATTTTCCCAGAAAAATTGAAAATGTCATGTCACAGCGATATATGTGCACCCATGTTTATAGCAACACAATTTGTAATAATTAAATCTTGGAAGCAACCAAGATACCCATCAACAACAAAAAACCCATCAACCACAGAGTGGATGAAAAAGATGCAGTATTATTATACAATGGAATATTAGTCAGCTATAAAAAAGGATAATCTTGAGGCTTGTACAGGTAAATGGAGGCAACTTGCAACTTTCTTCATAAGTGAAGTAAATCAGACTCAAATTTGTAAATACCACATTGTGTTTCTAGTATAAAAAGTAACAAAAACTAAAGGAATAATAAGATCCAAAATATATAATAGATATTATAATAATGAAAGGGAAGGAAAGTGCTCTAAAGGATATAACTGTGTGTTTAAGTGTGTAAGATAGATGACCATACTGTTAAAGGCAGCTGAGTTAGTCAGAACTATTACAGGCAGTGAGATAGGTCTGGGTCCTAGGTGGAGCCAGTGCAGACACCTGGCAGCTGCAGGGAGATTGATGCCTCCTGCTCTGGGCCAGGCCTCAAGACAAAGACCAAGCAAATGCACCCATATCCTGAGGATTGACACCCTAAATAGTTCCCATCCCCCTAGGGAAGAGTCACTGCTCCATAACAATGCCCACTTTCTACATGACTGGCTTCCCCATTTGTCCCTGTTGTAATCAGTTTTACCTGAACTATTGATCTTATTGGCTGACTATAGTTATGTACCACCCTATGCCCATCTGCCTTGTGAATTCCCCCCACTCTTTCCCCACCTTGAACCCATGGTTTGACTCTATAAAAGTCCCTGGAAAAGACAGAGTCCTTGGCAACCCACTGGGGACTCCTGTCTCTCTCCAGACAGAAGCTTTCTTTCTCTCAATGAATATATTCTGTTCTTAACCTCCAATGTTCCTATAATTCATTCTTTGAATTTAGAGAACATGAAATCTTGGACATAGTAGGTCGGGAGTTTCATTCCCCTATATCAGTACTACTAAGTTTTTGTTGGTCTATTGAAGAGAATGGTTCGTACTGCTATTGTTTGATTGTCCACTTTTTATGCTTTGATTTTGTAACTTGAACAACTATTTCTAAGATGACAATATATAATTTATCAACTAGTGATA
>PVLA01018661.1:0-13996 GCA_004027455.1 Hydrochoerus hydrochaeris
ATTAGAATAGGTTTGTGATTATAGGCCATGTAGAATTTCTCTCTAGAGGCTTGTAATAAACTTTCTTTGTTCTAAATTTTTGGCATTTCAAATAAAATATAATGTAAAGATATTCTGCTCTTGTCACACTTCTTGGGCTTCCAAATGTCTGCAGTACCTGAATGTCTGCATAGTTCTGCAGATTTGTGAAGTTTTTGCTATTATTTCTGAATAGATTTTCTGTACCATTACCTTGTATTTTTACTCCCTCCTTGAGAACTATAGAGTTTAACTTAGCTTTCAGTGTTGACCCTGAGATCATATAAATTCTACTTCTAGGTTTCTACACTTCCTTCACTACCAAACACATAAAACATACAAAATTAGGTAACATTAAAAAGAAGTATTAATTAGAGGAAATACAAGAAACAACATCAAACACAGTAATCGAAAGCTAAAATTGATGATTAGAAACTAAGATTCTTTTCCTAGCAGGAGTATTTAAAATGGAGACATTTATTTCATGGCTTTTATATGTAGAAATTGGCCTGATATGAGGGTAGTCCTGAAATGTTAATTTATTTCAGAATGTTTCTCCTTGGTTACATACAACATGTGCTAAATTGGTCAGGGCAATTTTTAGACTGAACTCAGCCTGCTGAATGGAAGGTTTACCTACCCTGCTGAGCCCCACATAACCACTGCTACTGGGCTGTAGTGCTGCTATTTCATTTACTATAAAACCCAGTATTTCTTGGTTTCACTTGTTACTGACAATCTTGGCTTGTACTTCTCTGCTTTCCTAGAGCTCACTGCACAATCACATAGCTGAAGATTTGGTTCAGTCTCCTGAAGCAGCTACGAATGCTGTTTCCTTCTATTTTGTCATGACAAAAGCCCCCAAAGCTTATACTTGAAGTGGACAAAGTCAGCAGCCAACACAATTAAGGTGCACAAAGGAAATTCAAAAGGCACTAAACACCTTGTGCCAGTCTCTCTCTAGTATGGACCCAATGCCAATATTTCTCAAGGTAATTTCTTATTCCATTAGGTAACCTTAAGGTTTGGTTAACAGGATGCTAATTTTGCTGTGTGAGGGCTCTGAGTTAAGCAGTAGTGGTCATTTACCATTGATATGGGTCAGTGTAATAATAAGAGAATGAAACAGTAAATTTTGAAGAAGGGGAATAGATCAGATAAAGTGTGACTAATGGTGCATTTCTCATCTCAGGTTGTGTCATGAATTAGAATGTGGAAGATTGGGGAAGGGGCAGAGGAAAGAACTAGGGGCATTTGGCTATGAAAGGGCACACCAAAGTGAACTGTGAACACAGAATTTGAGCCATGTGCTAAGGAACTGGACTTCCAAATCCATCTTATATTATATTATCTCTGTGATGTTTTTTCTACAGTGTCTCACTCTGTAGTTCAGACTGGCTTTGAACTCACTGTGTATCCCAGGCTGGCCTCAAAGTCACAGTGAGCTTCTTGCCTCAGCCTCCTGAGTGTAGGAATTATAGAGGTGAGCCATCCTGCTTGGCCATCTCTGTGATTCTGACAGAGTTTCTTAAGGTCCTGAAAATAAATTTCCTCAATATTAAATGTGGTGCAAAAATATCTAAATGTGTTTCTGTTATTTAACAAGTTGAAGGAGAACTTGAAAAATGAGCTTCATATGTTCTACACTTTATGGAGTGCATTAGTTATTCTGATAACAACAATTCAAGACATTTCTGGGCTAATTTTAGTCTGTACTAGAATAATGTTTCAAATATGCAATACCTGATCAAGAAGCATCTATGAGTACTTCATATGTACCTCATACAAGAAAAATGGATAAAATGAGGCAGATAATAGAGAATGAATTAAATATATAGCAGCCAGGTACTAGGTAGTAATTTATCCTTATTTGTGGCTGAAAAATAATATGTCTTAGACAGTAAATCTGGAAATATTTGATACCTAAACTATTTTTTGGGGAATCTCCATCCTGATTTCCACAGTGGTTGCACCAGTCTGCACTCCCACCAACAATGGAGAAGTGTTCCTTTTTCCTGCATCCTTGCCAATATTTGTTATAAGTTGTTTTCTTGATGGCAACCATTCTTTCTGGGGTGAGAAGAAATCTCAGTGTTGTTTTAATTTGCATTTCTCGAATGACCATTGATGGTGAACATTTCTTCATATATTTATTTGCAATTTGTATATTTTCATCTGAGAACTGTGTGTTCTTATCCAATGCCCATTTTTGGAGAGGGTCTTTGAATTTGGGGGGCTTGATGTTTTTTAGTTGTTTATATGATCTGGATATAAGTCCTTTGTCTGAGGGATTGTTGGCTAAAATTCTTTCCCATTCTGTGGGTTTTCATTTCACTTTGTTGGTGATTTCTTTTGAAGAGCAAAATTTTAGGAATATGAGATCCCAGGTGTTGATTCTTTGAAGTATTTCCCATGCAGTTTGAATTTTATCCATGAATTCTCTCCCTACCTCTATGTCTCCAAGATTTTTACCTACTTTGTCTTCCAGTAGATTTAGTGTTTCTGTTTTAATATTTAGATCCTTGATCCATTTTTATTTTAGTTTAGTGTATGGCAATAGCCATGGGTCTATTTTCAGTCCTTGGCATATGGAAAGTCAATTTTTCTAACACCATTTATTAAAGATGCTATCCTTCCAGTGAATGTGTTTAGACCCTTTGTCAAATATACGGTGGCTGACTGTCTTTGTGGTAGTGTTTACATCTTCTAATCTGTTCCATTGATCCTTAGGTCAATTTCTTTGTCAGTTCCATGGTGATTTTATCACTGTGGCATTGTAGTATATTTTTAAGTCAGGAATTGAGATGCCTCCTGTTTTGCCTTTGTTGCCCAGAATTGCCTTTGCTATTCTAGGCTTCTTCTGTTTCCAGATGAATTTTAGAAATATTTTTCCTACATCTGTAAGGTATTTTAATGGTATTTGATTGGGATTGCATTGAATCTGTATAACAGTTTTGTCAGTATGGCCATTTTCACAATGTTGGCTCTTCCCAACCAAGAGCTACGAATATCCTTCCATTTTCTAATACCCTCTTCAATCTCCTTTTTTAGAGTAGTATAATTTTCATCATATAGATATTTTACCTTCTTAGTTAGGTTAATTCCTAGGTATTTCTTTTTTTTAGATGCTATCATGAAAGGCAATATTTCCATAATTTCTCTCTCATGGAGTTTTTTGTTTGTGCACAAGAATCCTATTGATTTTTGAGTGTTGACTTTGTATCCAGTTATGCTGCTAAATTATTTTATTACCTCTAGTAGGCTTTTAATGGAGTTTTTGGGGTCTTCTATATAGAGCATAGTTTCATCTGCAAATAATCATAATTTAAATTCTTCTTTTCCAATTTTTATATATTTTATTTCTCCCTCTTGTCTGATTGCTCTGCCTAATATTTCCATCCTGTGGAAATCAGGATGGAGATTCCTCAAAAAATAGTTTAGCTATCAAAATATTTCCAGATTTACTGTCTAAGACATATTCTTTTTCAGCCACAAATAAGGATAAATTACTACCTAGTACCTGGCTGCTATATATTTAATTCATTCTCTATTATTTCCAGAACTATATAGAATAAGAGTGGTGATAGTGGACATCCTTCTCTTGTTCCTGATTTTAGAGTGAAGGTTTTCTGTTTTTGTCCATTTAGTGTAATGTTGGCTGTTGGTTTGTCAGATATGGCCTTTATGAGATTGAGGTACATACTGTCTATTCCAAGTTTCTGTAGGTTTTTTATCATGAAAACATGTTGGATTTTATCAAAAGCTTTTTCTGAGTCATTTGAGATGATCATGTGATTTTTATTTTCTGCTCTGTTAATGTGTATTACATTTATTGATTTGCTTATGTTGAATCATCCCTGCATTCCTGGAATAAGTCCCACTCGGTTGTGGTGTATAATCTTCTTGATGAATTGCTACATTCTATTTGCCAATATTTTACTGAGAATCTTTGCATCGATGTTCATTAGAGAGATTGGCCTATAGTTCTCTTTTAGTTGGGTTTTTATCTGGTTTTGGTATCAGAGTGATACTTGCCTCCAAGAATGAGTTAGGGAGGACTGCTTCTCTTTCAATTTCATTGAAGTGTTTGAGTATTGGCATCAAATCATCTCTAAATTTCTTATAGAATTCAACTATGAATCCATCAGGACCTGGGCTTTTCTTTGTTGGTAAGTTTTTAATCATAGTTTCAATTTCAGTAGCTGATATTGGGTTATTCAAAATTGTTAAAACTTCTTGATTGAGCTTTGGTAGTTCATAGGTTCCTAAGAATCTATCCATTTCCTCTGTGTTTTCCAACCTATGTGGGTAGGGATTTTCAAAGTAGGTACTCATGATCTTTTGAATTTCTATGGAATCTGTAGTAATTTCCTTCTTTTCAGCCCTTATTGTGTGGATTTAATTTTTTGGTTTCTTTTTCTTGATAAGGTTGGCCAGGGCTTTGTGAATTGTTTATTTTCTCAGAAAAAAACAGGTCTTTCATTCATTAATTCTTTATGATTTGTTTATTTTCAATTACATTAATTTCTGCTCTAAGCTTTATAATTTCCTCTCTTCTATGAGCTTTGTGTATGACTTGCTCTTCCTTTTCTAGAAGATTGAGATGTAGTATTATGTTATTTATTTGTGTTCTTTCCATTTTGTTGATGTGAATATTTATTGCTGTGTATTTCCCCCTTAGGACTGCTTTCATTCTATACCACAGATTATGGTATGTTGTATTTGCCTTTTCATTGTTTTGTATGTATTGTTTTATTTCATTTTTAATTTCATCTGTATCCCATTGCTTATTAAGAAGGTTGTTATTTAATTCCAATGTATTTATGCAGGTTTTGCAGGCAGTTTTTGCCATTGATTTCCAATTTTAGTGCACTATGATCAGATAGTTTGCATGGGATAATTTCCCTTCCTTTGCATTTAGTTAAGAGTGCTTTATGGGTTAATATATGATCTATTTTGTAGAATGTCCCATGTGCAGCTGAGAATAATGTATATTCTGATGTGGTTGGATGGCACATTCTGTAAATCTCCACTGAGTCCATTCACTCACAGGTATGATTCACTTCTGTTATTTATTTGCTAAGTTTTTGTCTAGTTGATCTATCTCTTTGTGACAGTGGGGTGTTAAATACTCCTATTACAGTTACATTCTTGTGGATTTGGCTTTTCATGTCCATTAGTATTTGTCTTATGTAGTTGGGTGCTCCCGTATTTGGTGCATATATATTTATAATTGTTAGTTCTTCCTCTTGAATTTTTCCACTAACGAGTATGTAGTGATCTTCTTTATGCTTTTAATTGTTTTAGTTTTGAAGTTCACTTTGTGTGCAAACAGAATAGCTACCCCTGCTTTTTTCTGCGTTCCTGTTGCATGGGATACTGTCTTCCATCCTTTTGCTTTTAATCTATGAGTTTCCTTTTGGGTCAGATGTGTTTCTGGTATACAGCATATTGAAGGATCATGTTTCTTGATCCATTGTGTCAATCTATTTCTTTTTATAGGTGAATTGAGGCCATATACATTTATGGATATCACTGATATGTACTGGCTTGACTTTGACAGGTTGTGTTCCAATGTTGGTTTTCTGCTTTTCTCCCTTGTTTAATTTCTTGTCCGGCCTGGTGTTTTCTTCTGTTGTTGTTCTGGAGATTGTGGTCATTTTTATCTTTCAGAACTCTTTGGTAAGTTGGTTTGGTGGACGTGAATTTCTTCAGTTGTTTTTGTCGTGGAAGTATCTTGTTTCTCCATTAAATTTGAAAGACATTTTTTCTGGGTACTTCAGTCTAGGGTGAAGGTTGTTTTCTTTCTGGGCTTCAAATACTTTGCTCCAAGGTTGTCTTAACTTGAAGTTTTGTGCTGAGAAGTCTGCCACGATTTTAAAAGGCTTTCTGTGATAGGTGAGTTGTGTCTTTTCTCTAACAGCTTTTAGTATTTTGTTTTTATGCTATATATCTGAGATGTTAATTATTGTATGTTTGGGTGTATATTTATGTTGTTTATGATTGTTTGGCATTCTATATGCATCACTTATTTGTATATCATATATTTTCCCCATGTTTGGAAAATTTTATGCCACTTATTCTTTGAACGGCTTAGTTATGTCTTTTACGTTATCACTTGCCTCCTCACTGATGCCTATTAATCTTACGTTGTTCCTCCTGGCATCATCTTGAAGCTGCTGGATTGTCATTTCATGCTGATTTGCAGTTTTTATAAGTCCTTCCCTTTCATGATTGCTATCTGCATTCCTGTCTTCAAGATCTGAAATTCTATCCTAAGCTTCATTTAAATGGTTTTCCCACATTTCAATACAATTTTTTGTTTCTTAGATGTCTCTTTGAATTTGTTTCATGGATTCTGCTTGTTTTCTGCATTGTTCATTTAGAGTTTCTTTTTTATTTTAAAGAGAATAAAACAAAAGAGCACAGATAAGAACAGAACAATGTAAGCAACACAGCACTTCCCAAGACAATTGGATATTAACAGGAGCTACAATAATGTCTCATTCTTTGAAATAGTTACACACTATTTCACACAATAATGTCAAACATAACAAAGTAGAATAAATCAACTCAAGAGAATGAAAGTATGGCAAGGCATTCTGTACCAAATAACAGCAGGTGAACAATGGCTGCTATATTATCTCATTTTCCATAAAAATTTTGTCTTTACTACCATATATATTAAAACCCAATAAGGTACAACATGATAGAACCAATGGTAATAGAAAAACAAGAGCATGGTAGGACTTCAGAGCAAGATGATATTAAATCAACAAAGGTGGCAATATTGTCTTGTCTTCAAAGTAACTATTCATATGATCACATATATTAAGATAAAACAAAAAAGAATAAAACCATTCTAACCAAAGAAAACATAAGACATCAATGCAGTATAATGGAGAACCATAAAATCTTCTGTACTCTTACCATTTCTTACACTAGGGACACTATACGGTATTTATACATGTGAGTTTGATTTATTTCACTTATGAATATAGATTCAAGATGCATCCATTTATTTATAAATATCTCAATGTGATAATTCTTTATAGCTGAGTAGTACTCCATTGTATAAAAGTACCACAATTTTTTTATCCATTCCTCGGTTGATGGACACTTAGGTTGTTTCCAAGATCTGGCTATCACAAATTGTGCCGCTATAAACATGGGTGCGCATATATCACTGTGTTAAGATGTTTTCAGATCTTCTGGGAATATGCCTAAGAGTAGAATACCTGGGTAAAATGGGACCTCCAACCCCAGCTTTTTGAGGAATCTCCAGATTGACCTCCACAGTGGTTGCACCAGTCTACACTCCCACCAATAGTGCAGAAGAGTTCCTTTTCCTTCTCATCCTCTCCAGCATTTGCTGTTGGTAGTCTTGTTGATCCTGGCCATTTTTTCTGGAGCGAGATGCTATCTCAATGTGGTTTTAATTTGCATTTCTCTAATGACCAATGATGACAAAAACTTTTTCATGTATTTATTTGCCATTCGTATTTCTTCATCTGAGAACTGTGTGTTCATCTCTGATGCCCATTTTTGGATTGGATCTTTGGATTTCGGGGGGTTTTTTTTATTCTTTATACGTTCTAGACAGAAGTCCTTTATCTGAGGGACAGTACACTAAGATTTTTTTCCCAGTTTGTAGGTTTTCTTTTCACTCTGCTAGAGATTTCTTTGGACATGCAGAAACTCTTTAATAAGACATGATCCCAATTATTGATTCTTGCTCATGAATTCTATACCTACCCCTATGTCTTCAAGATTTTTACCTACTTGTCTTACAACAGATTTAGTGTTTCTACTTTAATATTTAGATCTTTGATCCATTTGGATTTTAGTTTAGTACATGGGTATAGGCATGGGTCTAATTTTAGTTTTCAGCATAGGGATAATCAGTTTTTCCAGCACCATTTATTCAATAGACTGTTGTTCTTCCAGTGAACATGCTTGGCCACTTTATCAAAGATAAGGTTGTTGAGTGTGTTCGTAGTTGTATCCTCTAGTCTATTCCATTGATCTTTAGCTCTGTTTTTATTCCAGTACCATGTTGATTTTATGACAGTAGCTTTGTAGTATAACTTCAAGTCAGGGATTGTGATGCTTCCTGTCTTGGCTTTGCTGCTTAGAATTGCCTTTGCTATTCTAGGTCTCTTCTGGTTCCAGATGAATTTTAGTAGTGATTTGTCTACTGTTCTGCAGCAAACTCCACAAATGTTTCCTAGAATCTATGAGGTAAGTTAGTGGTATTTTCATTGGGATTGCATTGAATGTGTATAACAATTTTGGGAGAATGGCCATTTTTACAATATTTATTCTTCCTATCCATGAACAAGGGATGTTTTCCGTTTTTGAGGTCATCTTCGATTTCTTTTGTCAGGGTATTATAATTTTCCCTGTACAACTCTTTTACATCTTTCATTAGAATAATTCCTAAGTATTTCATTCTTTTGGATGCTAGTGTGAAGTGTGTGGCTTTTCTTATTTCTCTCTTGGTGATTTTGTTGTTAGTGTATAAGAATGATATTGATTTTTGAGTATTGACTTTGTATCCAGCTATGTTGCTCTATTTATTTATTTATTTATTATATCTAGGAGACTTTCAATGGAATTTTGGGGGGTCTCCTATGTAGAGTATCATGTCATCTGCAAATAACAGTTTAACTTCTTCTTTTCCTATCTTTATTCCTTTTCTTTCTCTCTCTTGTCTAATTGCTCTGGCTAGTGTTTCCAGTACTACATTGAATTGGAGCAGTGATAAGGGACATCCTTATCTTGTGCCTGATTTTAAGCTAAAGGCTTTCAGGTTTTGGCCATTTAATATGACACTGGCTGTTGCTTTGTCATAGATGGCCTTTATCATATTGAGGTAAAGGCCATCTATTCCAATTCTCTGTAAGATTGTTATCATGAATGGGTATTGCATCTTATCAAAAGCTTTTTCTGCATCTATAGAAATGATCATATGATTCTTGATTTTGGATCTATTGATATGGGGGATTAACTTTATTGATTTAAGTATGTTGAACCATCCCTGCATGTCTGGGATGAATCCTATTTGGTTATAGTATATAATCTTCTTGATGATTTGCTGCATCCTGTTTGCCAATATTTTATTGAGAATTTTTGCATCCATGTTCATTAGGGAGATTGGTCTGTAGTTCTCTTTTTTAGTTGGGTCTTTCTCAGGTTTTGGTACTAGAGTGATATTTGCTTCCAGGAATGGCTTAGGGAGAATTGCTTCCCTTTCAATTTCATTGAAGAGTTTGAGGAGGGTTGGCATTAAATCTTCTTTGTATTTCTTGTAGAATTATGCAGTGACTCCATCTGGGCCTGGGCTCTTCTTTGTTGGTAGGGACTTGATTACATTTTCAATGTCATTAATAGAAATTGGGTTATTCAGCAGTTTTACATCTTTTGATCCAGCTTTGGTGGTTCGTATGTTTCTAGGAATATGTCCATTTCTTCTGTGTTATCGAACCTATGAGAGTAGAGGTTTTTGAAATAGTTGTTGATAATCATCTCTATTTCCACAGGGTCGGTAGTGATTTATCCTTTTTCATTCTATATTGCATGAATTTGAGTCTTTTCTTTCCTTTTTAAAATTAGTTTGGCTAGGAGCATGTCAATTTTATTCATTCTTTCAAAGAACCAACTCTTTGATTCATTGATGTTTGAATTTTTTTCTTAGTCTGTATTGCATTAATTTCTGCTCTGATATTTATAATTTCCTCCCTTCTTTTGGCTTTGGGCTTGGCTTGCTCTTCTTTTTCTAGATGTTTCAGGCGTAATATCAGGTTGCTTATTTGTGTTCATTCTGTTTTCCTAATGTGGGAACTAGGGCAATAAATTTTCCTCTGAGGACTGCTTTCATTGCATCCCACCAGGTCCAGTAATTTGTATTTGTATTTTTGTTTGCTTGTAGATATTTTTTAAGTTCTTCTTTAATTTCCTCTGTGACCCACTGATAGCTCAAGAGTGCATTATTCAATTTCCATGTGTTTGTGGGGTTTTTGCAGTTACTTTTATCATTAATTTCCAGTTTTATGGTGCTATGATCCGATCACATCCATGGCATAATTTCAATTCTTTTCCATTTACTTAAATATGTTTTGTGGGTTAGTATATGGTCTATTTTAGAGAATATCCCATGTACTGCTGAAAAGAATGTATACTATGATGTTGCATGGAACACTCTGTATACATCTATGAAATCCATTTGTTCACAGGTGTGATTCAGTTCTGTTATTTCTTTGCTGATTTTCTGTCTAGTTGACCTATCCCTTTGTGTCAATGGTGTGTTATAGTCTCCTGTTATAATTGTGTTATTGCCTATTTGATTTTTCATTTCTGCTAATACTTGCTTTGTGTAGTTGAGTACTCTAGAATTTGGTGCATATATATTTAAGATTTTTAAATCTTCTTGCAATTTTCCCCTAACTAGTATCTAGTGACCTTCTTTGTCTCTTTGGATCATTCTTGGTTTGAAGTTCACATGGTCTGCAAACAGAATAACTACCCCTTCTTTTTTTTCTGAGTTCCTGTTGCATGGCGTATTGTTTTCCATACTTTGACTTTCAGTCTATGAGTTTCCTTTTGGATTAGATGGGTTTCTTTTACACAGCATATATTTGGATGTTGTTTCTTGATCAATTATGCCAGTCTGTTTCTTTTAATTGGTGAATTGATGCCATTTACATTAATAGTTACAACTCTCATATATTGGTGTATTGTTGATATGTTATCTTTCTTATGTTGTATCTTAACTTTCCATTCTGTTTAATTGTCTGTCTTGATTAGCGTTTTTTTTCCTATGTGTATCTAGAATGTTTTTCAGTATTCTTTGTAGGTTTGGTTTTGTGATCATGAAGTTCTTCAGCTGTTCTTTGTCATGAAAGTATCTTATTTCTCCATTCATTTGGAATGACAGTTTTGTAGGGTACATCAGTCTGGGTTGGAAGTCGTTTTCTTTAAGGATCTATAAAACTTCACTCCATGGTCTTCTTGACTTCAGTGTTTGTGTTGAGAAGTCTGCTGTGATTCTGATATGTTTTCCTTAATAGGTGATCTGTCTTTTCTCTCTAACAGCTTTTAATATTCTGTTCTTATGTTGTATTTCTGGGATGGTGATTATTATATGTCTGAGTGTAGTTTGTTTTGGTTATGGCTATTTGGAGTGATATAAGCCTCACTAATCCATATGTCAGCTTCTATCCTCATGTTTGGGAAGTTTTCAGCTTTACTTCTGTAAATACCATTTGATATCATTTTTCCCCTTCATTTTATTTTATCCCTATTAATCTTATATTGTTTTTCTTTGCATCATCTTGGAGCTGTTGAATTGTTATTTCCTAATTTCTTGTTATTGTTAGATGATCTTTCCTTTTCTGTTCACTAGCTGCAGTTATCTTCGAGGTCTGAGCGTCTATCTTCACTTTCATTGAGGTGGTTTTTACAACTTTCATTAGAGTTTTTGATTTCCTGTATATCTCTTTGAATCTGCTTAATGCATTCTGTTTGTCTCTTAAACTGTTCATTCAGGAATTCTATCATTTTGCTTTGTTCCTCTAAATGTTTATCTGTGTCTTTGTTGGATGCATTCAGTATTTCTTTCACTACTTTTATCATTTCTTCTTTTCCCTGGAGAATATTTCTGATTTGAATTCCCTCATAGTTTCCCATACTTGCTTCTTCATTTCAGTTGATATTATTTCATGCATTTCAGTTGTATGTGTAGTATTTTCTTCTATATATATATGGCTCCTAGGTTTTCTTGAGATGAGCTGGAGGTTTGAGATTGCATTTTGGTCTTTTGTTTTGTCATTTTCCTATATTTCTGTGTTTCCAGATATTTTCCAAAACTTTCCCTCATGGCGCAGCTCTGGCTTGGCTCCCCCTTCAGCAGGCCTGGCTCCGCTGGTTGAATGAAGGTCGCTGGACGCAGTCCACTCAAGCTCGCAGAACCTCTGAAGGCTAGTCCAGCGTCCTAAGAGAGCTGGTCAGCACCAAGCCACAGGGATCGATGGTCCCAAACTTTTCCAGGCCTGCCCTCGTGAGCTTCAACTCACCTCGCAGCATGGCTCCAGCTTGGCTCCCCCTTTGGCCAGTCTGGCTCCGGCTGGTTGAATGAAGGTCAATGGGCACAGTCCACTCAAGTCCACAAAACCTCTGGAGCCTAGTGCAATGACTGAAGGGGTTGAGCAGGCACCCAGCCTCTGGGATTGACGGTCCCAAACTTTTCCGGCTCATTTAGAATTTCAATCAACTTCCCATGCTGCTGTATTTTTTTTTTTACCTATTTCTCCTCTAGCTTTGCCAAGGAACTCATTTACTAAGGTTGTTATTTCTGTCTTTACATAAGACATTATTTCTAATATGAGTTCCTCTATAGCCTCATGAATTTATTTCTTTACTTCATTTGCTATCTTTTCGGGGATTTCTGGTGTATGAATTTTAAAGTCCTCTGTTTCATTGTGTCCTGTACTTGCTCCTGATAGACTAGCTGTTTGAGATTGCATTTTGTCTTTTCATTTAGTCATTTTCACCTTCTGAGTATATATCTTTTCTTTCTATCCCAAGAGTCACAACTGTCCATAGTTTGAATTTTAGGGTCCTACTGTGTGGTTGATGTTTGTCAAAATGCTGGGTACCACAGTGAAGAGGAAAGCCAGTCATCTGATTTCCTCCCACAGGGCCTGTTGGGTGAGTCTGATATTCTTTCTGGGTTAACTAGCCTAGAAATATTGATGTAGGGCAAATCTTGGTTCCTGTTGTTCTTATATCTTCAGGTTGTTGCAGGTCACCAGATCTCCCTGGCTATAGTATTTGTGTCTGCTGAGGCACTACAGTGTCATTGGAGTCTCATAAGCTCTTTAATTTTCTCTAAGTTGGAGAGACATTGTTGGTGTACTCCTCAACCTGTCTGATGTTCTCTGTGTGGTGGGGGGATTCTCTACTCCCTTGACAAGTTCACGAAGGTGTTTCAGTTGGAATGAGTTTCACTTCCGCTCCTGTGTACCCACTGCAAACCTCTATTTTAGGGGCAAATTCACCATACTGGCTGGAGCCTGCTGAGATCTTCTGTTTGGGTGAGGGGTTCCTGAGTCTCTCATCTAGCCAGATGGCAATCCACTGTAGTCTAAGGTTCCAATATTTCCAGTGACAGGGCAGGCTCAGAGGCAGCAGTCCTAGGCAGCTCAGGCCTGTGGCAGGCTTCCGCGATGTTCCTGGTGGAAGAGTGGGCCCACCAGTGGCAGTTCCAGGCAGCTTAAGCCTGTGGCGGTTTTCTGTATTGTTCTTGGTGGAAGGGTAGGCCCAGCGGCAGCAATTCCAAGCAGTTTAGGCCTTCGGCGGGCTTCTGCGATGTTTCCGGTGGAAGGATGGGCCAGTGGCCCACTCATATTTACTGAATTCCCAAAGAGCAGGGATACTGAAGAAAGCATGGAAAATGAGCATGACCTTGACAGTCATTTGCAAGACTTCTGCAAGTATTATATTATGCCAACTTAGGGGAACCATCTTATGTCCATGATGATATTTATGGTAGGAGAGAGAATGCAGGAAGAAAATGCCTGCTTCTGCAGTCTCTAGTTATTTAATAGGTGTTGGAGGCAAAGTATCCTCAGCTTTAGCCTTATGTTTCCTTTTGGGGTATCTATGACATCACAGATCACTACAGGTCTCCACCTGCACCAGTGATTCATAGAGTTTCACTTACTATAAATCAGCACCCATCATCAGTGGAGGGGCCTAGGCAAAGGACAGACTCATAGATACAAATAGATTGCCAATTAGTTAATTTCAAAGCCTGCTCAGAGCCACTGAGTACTGGTCTCCAACATGTGTATGGACTTTTTGAAGTTTCTTTTGTCATTGAATGTATGGGATATAGGTTATTACATGTCTCAGTTACATTTATTTTGTCATTATTTACCAGTTTCATGACACTATGTCCAAATAGTATGCATGGGGG
>PVLA01018662.1:0-13996 GCA_004027455.1 Hydrochoerus hydrochaeris
CACCCTCGCCCGCTCGCGCCCTCTGGGGTGCCCGCGCTGACCCCCGCCTCGCCCCGCAGTGCTGGAGATCCTGAGCCTGATCCAGCAGCGCGAGCTGGCGCGCGCCGACGAGCACATCCTGGAGCTGGAGGCCGAGGAGCTGGCGTCGTCGGGCGGCGGCGCCCCGGGGCCCCCCCAGGCCGAGGGCCGCCGGGCGCGCGACGTGGCGCTGCTGTACGAGGCCCTGCAGCGCGAGCTGTGGGCGCTGGTGCGCGAGACGCTGGCGGGACCCGGGCCCGGAGAGGGCGCGGGCGCGGGCGCCGTGGCGCAGCTGGGCCAGGTGCTGGTGCAGGAGGAGGCGGCCGACGGGCGCCGGGGCCCCGGGGCGGCCCGCAGGCTGCGCGCGCGCTGGGCCGAGGCGGTGGCGCGCGCCGCACGCGAGCGCCTGGAGGCGGCTGCGCCCGGGGCACCCGGGGGCCTGGCCGGTCAGCTGGAGGCGCTGCGCGCGCGGCTGCTGGAGGACATGGCTGTAGTGCGCGGCCGCCTGGCCCCCGCCTACCCCGCCGCCCTGGGCGCCTTCGGCGTCTACCTGCGCGGCTACCACGGCGCGCTGGCCGAGTGGCTGGGGGCCTCTGCCCGCCGCAGGCTGCCGCTGGCCGACCGCTACGCGCTGCTGCACTGGCACAACCAGGTGTACCCCAGGTGAGCTGGGCCCGCTGCTGGCAGGTCGTCGAGCCCCCAGCCTCACCCCCGGCCCAACAGCTGCAGACCCCAGGGACCCTGGAACAGCCGACCCTTGGCGCCCAGAACCTTGACTCTATTTGACCTTAATGGTCCTGTGTGTGCACGGGTGGTGGTCGCAGCCCTCGAATCACAGTGCTGGCCACTGCCACCTTGGCACACTGACCTCTTGGTAAGAGAACTTCCGGGGTACTCCAAGCCTCGGCCCTATGCACACCTGCATTTCTGGTTTCTAAGCACAGCTCACCCTCCCCTTTCTGGAGCCCCATGGGTCCCTCCCCCCGCCCCCCATCTAGAACATGAGCATTAGACACTTCTGCTCCTAGAATCTCAGTCTTCCAACTGTAGCACCAGCTGCCCTTCCAGCCCTAGAACCACTGATCACACTGATTCTCTCAGTTCTAAAATCTTAACAAGCAAAAAATCTCAGCACCGTTGACTGGGGCAGTCTTGGTGGCTGGGTGCTGTGGACCCATCTGGTGGAGACCGAGGGTCTGCACATCCACCTCCCGTCCTAGAGCTAGGACCTATGCTGGGACCTCTGCCCGCTGATGCCCACCCTTGGTACTGCTGAGCCTCAGAGCCCTTATTCTGCTCTGTCTCTAGACCTAAGGGCATTAGTGCTGCCAATGCTTTCAATCTTAAAACGGTCTTTATGATTCTTTCAACTCTAGACCCTTAGTGCCAGCCGGCCAGGTCCCCCACAGACTCTCGCCCTCTCTGGGTCCTAGGCCTTGACCCTGCTGCCCCTCCTGGTTGTAGGACTGCTGCACTGTGGACTCCTCAGATACTGTAATTGCAGCGTCCAAAACCTCCGGGTCCTTGACCTCCCAGGGTTGGAATCTATGGAGCCTCTGAACCCTAAAACATACCCCCTCTGTGACTGGTGAATAGGACAGGTTGACCAGGATCCCAGGTCCACTCCAGGGACAAGGGACTTGGCCACACCCAAACCACACCTTGGCGAGCGAGGGGATGGGTGGTTCCTCCACCAAAGTCAGGATGTTGTCACCAGGAAAACTCCAACTCCGTAGATCCACTGGGGCACACATGTCACTGAGGATGTCGGAGCATCCAGCAGAGGAGGAGGCAGGCCAGGGAGTCTGGATAGCTTCCTGGTGCTGTGCGACAGGGTTGAGTTCAGCTTGTAAGGAGATGGCGTTTCTGATGGACCAGATACCATAGGAAAATTGGGGGGTGAAGGTGGGGAGGAATGGGGGTGCCCAGCCCAGGTACACAGAAGCAGAGGAGGAATAGGGGGTGCTGCATGAGGCGGGAGGCACCGAGGCAGAGGAGCAGAGGCAGAAGGGAGCTTCTGTCTGGGGAAGACGATCATGGGCGAGTCCCTTCTGTCAGATCACCAAGCCTGAACTTGACCCCAGAAGTCTTTCCCGGACACCATCCATCAGGTGACTCAGAAAGCTGGAACCAGGGTCCCAACCGTTCCAAAGATTTCCACTCAGATGAGCAAGCTGGCCCAGAGAGAGGAAGGGAGTGGCCTGGGGTGACAAACAGTGGGTGTGAGGGCATAAGGATGTGTCCCATCACCCAGTCCTCCCTCAAGACCTCCCTGTCTTTTACCCTGTCCCCCAGGGAGGTACTAGGACTGGTGGACATGGTCGCTCTGGAGAACGGGGAGCTGGGACCCCTTCTGTCTCCTGGCACTCTGCGGGGTCTGGAGGATGAGTGTGTCACAGATGTCAAGGTACCTGGGACTCAGCATTGTGATTTGGAGCCCAGAGGTGCTGTGTAGAGGGGGAAGGCTCACTGTGGGTTTCGGGGGGCCCCCTCCTCTCTTTGCTGTTTTCCTGTCCCTTTCCCTCTGTGAGCTTCTAAGTTCTGTCCAAAGGCCAAAACCATAAGAGCCCAGACTGGTCACCTCTGTATTCCATGTCACACCCCAAGCACTTGCCCCTGGGGAGTAGAGACACTTGGTCAAGTTCCCTTAGAGCAGGAGAACCTAGTCACTCTCCCCACATCGCCTCAAAGCAGCTTTGCCCCCCCCCACCAGGGGCTGAGAGTCAACGTGGTTGGCATCAGACTGGGCACAGTCATGCCTGGGCAGAGTGGCCTGCTCAGCACGCGCCGCTTGGCTACAGTGGCATTTCCTAGCTGAGTGCCGGGCCTGACCGGGCCACGGAAATCAAATCCTTGCCGCTCTAGAACCTGGGGAGTCGAACACCCATAAACTCTATGCACTGCTGAACTGAAGACCACCCCTTGGGTCGGAGCATCAGAGATGCTTGAACCTTTGCTGTTCTCCTGTCCCAGAATCTGACAGAATCTGATCCTCTTGAACTCGACGGTTCCGCAGGGCCTAGGGGCGGGGTCTCGCACCATCCCAGTGGGACGCGGATCTTTCCTTTCCGTTCTGTGGCCCTTAGACGAGGAAGCCTCCAGCCCTAGACTCGAGCACCCGGAGGCTGCCGCTTTGCTCTCAGCAGCATCGCCTCGCGCTGGGTGCTCAGCACGCAACCTAGACCGCTGGGGGCTTTGGGAGGAGGAGAAAGCCCCCCGCAGCCCTGACCCTGCCGGCCTTTCCTCCGCTCCAGGCTCAGACGCGGGCAGCCCTGCTTCGGGTGCTGCAGGAGGACGAGGAACACTGGGGGGACCTGGAGGACCGGCCGGGCAGCCTGGCCCAAGACGTGTGTGAGGTAGGAGGTGGAGGGAGAAAGGGGGATCTGCTGGTGGGGGCCTGACGGGACGGGCAGCCCGCCGTACCTCACCTCCTGTCCCCTGCCCCGTGCAGCTGCTGGAAGAGCACACGGAGCGAGCACCCCGCATCAGCCAGGATTTAGGGGAGCGCATGGCACACTGCTGCCTGGGGGGGCTAGCAGAGTTCCTGCAGAGGTACGGCAGAGGGGCAAGCCCGGGGGTGGGGTGTCAGGAACTGGGGTTTGCCAGAGAGGTGAGGGGCCATCAGGCGAGGGCGAGCAGGACCCGGGCACGGTGGCTCGAGCCTGGACTCCCAGCACCTGCAAGTCCGAGCTCAGCCTGGGCAGTTTAGTGACCTTCCAAGACCATCACAAAATAGAAAAAAAAATTTTTTTTAAGGGCTGGGGATGTAGCTCAGTGCCTTGGATTCAACTTCCAGTACTAAGAAAAAAAAAAGTAGGTAGAGATGTAGGGGTGCGTGTGCACCCTGCCAGCTGCCCCGTCCCCTCCACCAGCTTCCAGCAGCGTGTGGAGCGATTCCACGAGAACCCAGGAATCCGGGAGCTGCCACCTGACACCTACATCAGCAGGACCATCGCATTGGTCAACTGTGGCCCACCCCTGCGGTGAGAGCGCCTACAGGCAACCCCCATATGCTGAGGAGATTCAGGGGAGCAGCTGAATTGGGGTGTTTGTTCCTGGGCGGGGATCACAGAACTGAAGCAGGGAGGGTGCATGTCACATGCTGGCCTGGGGTGACCTTAGGAGCACAAAATCCCGAGTCCTAGAAACAGCTGTAGCATCACGGAGGATTAGGACTGGCATCAAATATCGAGATGCGACTAGGTGTAGTGGTCCACACCTGTGATCAGTCAGGAGGCTGAGGCAGGAGGATCGCATTGAGTTTGAGGCTCCACAGTGAGTTCAAGGCCAGCCTGGACTAAAATAGCCAGACCCTGTCTCAAAACACCAAAAGAAAAGAAGAACAAGAAGAGGAAAGAGAATTATAGAACTCTAGAAGCCAGACTCAATGATTCTAGGAATTCTTATTCTGCCTTTTTGTCTTTGTATGGACTTATTTTAAATTTCATTTTTTGTATTTATTCATTCATGGTTGATACAGAAGCGGTTTTTTTCTGAATATTTTCAGTCAGAGGTTGCTCAAGCCCACAGAGGCAGCACTGCAGATGCGAAGGGCCTGCTGCCGGTGACAGAGCACTGTGGCTGCTCCTTCCCTGTCCCCCTTAGCAGCTGGGACAGCTTCCATTGTGCTTAGTGTCCTGTGTTCTGGGCTGGGCCTGGGGCTCAGCACTTAGCACGGAGAAAAGAAATTCCTGTTTCTTTTACTGTCGGAACCATGTAGAGTCCACTGCCTGGCAGGCTTGTCATTTGTGTGATGGTCCCCGATGGATAGACACTAGTTCCACATTTCCGGGACACGTGTCACCTCCTGTTAGCGTCCCGCTGGGCCCAAGGCTGCTTCCTTAGGTGAGGGGAAGCAGAGCCCAGTGACACAGCCCCTCCCCGCAGCAGTGAGAGACCAGGGCAGAATCTCACAAAGGCAGACTAAAGGGAGAACCACAGATGGAATGAAGGCCTCGTCATGACCCCAGAGAGGGGGGAAAGAGAGAGGGAGGGAGAGAGAGAGCAGGTGCACACCTGTAATCCCAGCACATAGGGAGGCTGAGGCAGGAGAGTCAAAATTCCAGCCCAGATTGGGCAATTTAGTGATTCAGCAAGACTCCTTCCCACAGTAAAAAATTAAAAGGGTTGGGATTGTCGTTCAGAGCAAAGACATCAACCCCCAGCACACATGTACACACACAGAGACAAAGGGAAACAGAGACCCCAAGAGACCTCTGTGCCCCCAAATACCCTGGACTCCCCCAGATATCCCCATACCTCCCAACATTCTCCCATCCCTGGAGACCCTTCCCTCTCCCCGTAACCCACAGAACCCCAGCCTCCAGACATTCCCCCAACATTCCCCCATCCCGAAACAGTCCATGGCTCCCCTGACACCACAGACTCCAGACCCCCCCCCGAAATTCTTTGTTTTATTTTGAAACAAGGTCTTGCCATGTAGTTTACTTAAATTGGTCTTGAACTCACCCTATGGTTCAGGCTGGTCTTGAACTTGAGGGGCTCCTTCTGCCTCAGCTGCCTGAGCCCTGGGGCTGCAGGCATGTGGCACCTTGCCCGGATTCCCGTGACCCTTCCCAGCCCCTCGACCTTCCTTCCCTGAGCCTCCAACCTTCCTCAGTTCCTCACCTCCAGGGAAGGGGACACTGGTCCAGGGAGTTGGGCTGAGATCTTTGGGCTCCCTGACTTTTGGCTGTGCTTTGATCCCCCAGAGCTCTGGCAGAACGTCTGGCCAGGGTGGGGCCCCCCGAAAGTGAGCCGGCCCGGGAAGCCTCAGCTAGCGCTCTGGACCGCGTGACCCGGCTGTGCCACCGAGTCCTGGCTGACCTGCTGTTCCAGGAGCTGCAGGTGAGGCGGGGCTGGAGTGGCTGGACCAGGACAGGGAGGTGCACACTGCCCTGCAGTCTCCTTAGCCCAGCTCTCAGTGTTTGGGAAAAAGGCTGAGTAGGGGTGACGGGGCAGGGTGGGCACAGGAGGAAGGAGAGAGAAGGTGGCCAAGGGGAGGACAGAAAGCCACCAGTGGGTAGAGGCTCGAGTGGAGCCTTTCCCTCTGAGGGCCCCAAAATCTATGCCCAGAGTCCCCTTTCCCTGCTCTGAATCCTCCAAACAAAAGCCAAAGTGTCTGTCCTGGTTCTTGTGGCCCTGCATGCCTGCCCTGTCCCCTCTCAACCTTGGGCTCCCTGCATACCCACTTGAGCTGAGCGGCCCCTGGGCCTTTGCACTTGCCATTCTCGGACCACTATACTTCTGCCAAATGCTCCACAGGTCCCTGTCTCACACCTTTCACGTTGTGAACGAAATGTCACCTTCTCAATGACAGCATCCCCGATCAGCCCACATCACACAGCCTCCAGCTATTCAGGAGGCTGAGGCAGGAGGATTGCTTGAGCCCAATTCAGGGTCAGCTGGAGCAACACGTGAGAACCTGTCTCTAAAAAAGAAGCCCGAGGTCTTTCCTTCTGACTTTCTGCTCTGTTTATCTCTCACAGCACTTACTGTCACCTGCCATCTGTGTCCTCATGTATTTATTGTGGCACTAGTGATGGAGCCCACTAGGCAAGTTCCCTACCATTGAACTGTATCCTCGGCTCTTTTTAATATTATTTGAAAACCCTTGTCCTCCCATTGGAGTGAGAGCTCTTCAAGTGCAGGAATTCGTGGAAGTTTTCTAAAATAACTTTTCATTATGGAAAACTTTAAGCATGCGGCACCCCAAGCAGCCAAAATGACACAGTGACTCCCACACATGCGTGGCTCAGGTCAGCAAATGTCACTTCTTGCCAGTCTTGTTTCATTTCCCTCCACCTCACCAATTATTTGCCTCTTGTGTGGCTCTGGGGATGGGACTTTGGCTTACATTGAGTCACAGTCCCACCCTTCCCCCATGGAATTCCACCATTTCCTTTTATCAGTCTGTATCTCCAAAAGACAAGATTTTTGTTGTTATTGTTTTGTTTTTTTGAAACAAGTTCTCACCATGTAGTTCAGGCTGGCCTGGACTCTCTGTGTAGCCCAGGGTGGCCTCGAATTTATGGCTATCCCCCTGCCTCAGCCTCCTGTGTGCTGGGATTACAGGTATGTGCCACTACACTCAGCTAGAAATCTTTTTAGAGCAAATATAAACAACTACATCATTTTTGAGGGGGGAAGTCTCACAATACAGTCCAGGCCAGCCTCGAACTCATTGTCTAGCCCCAGTGGGCATCAAACTTGCAATCCTCCTGCCTTGGCCTCCCTAAC
Organism: Hydrochoerus hydrochaeris; assembly: GCA_004027455.1. Taxonomy (NCBI): domain Eukaryota; kingdom Metazoa; phylum Chordata; class Mammalia; order Rodentia; family Hydrochaeridae; genus Hydrochoerus; species Hydrochoerus hydrochaeris. The sequence goes on from PVLA01018662.1 coordinate 7,258, forward strand.
CACTGGGATGCGGGTGTTTAGCAATGTCATTTTAGATCTAACAAATGGGACAATGATTCTTTGGTATCATCAGGTACAGACTTGGCATAGCAGCAAACTCTGCCTCCTTTATGCGGGGCGTGAAGCTGGGAGAGCCTCAGCTTGCTTAATCCTTCCCACACTGCCAGGAGCTGGTTCACCCTGGGCTGTTTAGCCAAGACTGTTAGGCCAGCCGGGGAGACCTGGCTAAGTCTAGAATTAGTCTAGAATATAAACCACTCTGTAGGTTGAGAGCGCGAGAGGGAGAATGAATAAGGTGAGTCAGGGAGAGGAGAGAGAGACTGGGGAGGCAGCTGGGACAGAAAGAGAAACATCAGAGGCGGAGAGGAGGAGACCAGTGCAGCTGGCGCCCTCAGAGCCCTTGTAGTGGGGTGCGGGTTTGAGGGGCTCTGCGCATGCGCAGGTAGGCATCCGGAAGTCAGGCCCGCGGTGGGGGGGGGTCTGGAAAAGGGGGAGCGTTTTGCAGGTTACTTTGTACCCAGATTTTTTTTTTAAACAAAAATCTCATTTTTGGAAGTCCTGAAGACTCTGCAGTGAGGGTGGTGTGGGAAAGGGTCCCGGGGCCGCGTGGGAGGGGGACTCTGCGTGGGTGCAGAGCTGCGTGGGTGCAGAGCTGCGCTGCCTGTGGCTTTTGCTCCCTGCTGGCTCTTCTTGGGTCCGCCCTCCCCGGGTGGCCGCCACCTCCTGTGACTCCCACCCTGTCCCCTCCCTTCTCCTCTGTGTCCTTCCAGCCTCCTCCCTAATTCCTGCCTGCCCCAGCCTTGCCCCCTCACCGTCTCCTGTCTCCCTCCGTGCTCTTTCCGGGAACTGGGGAGCCTCCTGGCCTGGGCCTCTGAGCACCTCCCACCCCGTTCCCGTCGGGGCCCACACTGAGCCTCCCGCGTGGGCTTCCGGGTCACACAGTCCCCTAACACGCACACTAAAAGGCTCAGGGTTGGAAGCCAGGTGTGATGGCACACACTTGTGATCCCAGCTCTCGGGAGGCTGAGGCAGGAGAATAGCTCCGAGTTCGAGGCCAACCTGGGCTACAAAGTGAGTTCAAGGCCAGCCTGAACTGCATAGCGAGACCCTGTTTCAGACAAAAGGCGCGCGGGGGGGGGGGCAGAGTAGGTAAATAGTCTGCTGTCACTGTTGTAAAGTCTTTAAATGTCTAAACTTGGTTCCCATGTTTTCATTTTGCGCTGGATCGGGAGCACATTTTGCATGTGGTCCTGCCTGCCTCAGTGACCCTTTCCCTGGCCTTTAGACCCAAGTGCCCATCTGTAATTGGAGCCTTCCTTGCTGCCCTGTCACTTGACTAGCAGTGACCTTTACCGGGTCTCCGCAGTCCCAGCCCACCCAGCTCTGGATTTTTACCGTCTAGGGGCATTTATTTCTGCACTGCGCCAGCTGCAGGCCCCAGCAGGGCACGGCAGGGCAGGGCAGGGCAGGTGCTCGGTCCTCCCAGCCGTGACCCTGAGCACGGCCCAGCCCAGGGTCAGCCCCCGGGGCTTAGCACCCCTTCTCCGGAGAGAAATGAAGAGAGGAGGCTGTGACCGCCGCGCGCTCTGTGTTCCCTTCCCCCAGCCGCACTTCAACAAGTTGATGCGCCGGAAGTGGCTGAGCAGCCCGGAGGCGCTGGACAGCATCGTGGGCACCCTGGGCGCGCAGGCCCTGGCTCTGCGCAGGATGCAGGACGAACCTTACCAGGTGCGATGGGGGGGCTGGGGGCTCCCTCGGGACCAGAGACCTGTGCGCTTTGCTTGGGAGGTGGTCTATGGGGAGGGGAGGCGCGCCCCTGGGAACTGGGGTGCAGGGCCAGGCGGGAGTCCATGGGGAAGGCTAAAACGGGGCATCCTTCGGTGGCCAGAAAGAGGTATCCGCCGACAGAGTCAGGGCGACACTGGGTAGACCCGGTCACCCGTGGGAGTCCCGAAGCCCTCTTGGGCTTGAGGGCTGGAGATTGGGAGCGTCAGGACGGGTCCTCCGCGGCCTGGCAGAGCGAGTAGTGGACACAGGAGTGCTCACCTCCCCCTCCCCGGCCTTCTGGGGTCCCCAGACGCTGGTGGCCGAGCTGCACCGGCGCGCGCTGGTGGAGTATGTGCGGCCACTGCTCCGCGGGCGTCTGCGCTGTCGCTCGGCGCGGACTCGCAGCCGCGTGGCCGGGAGACTCCGCGAGGACGCGGCGCAGCTGCAGCGGCTGTTCCGGCGGCTGGTGAGTGCGGGCCGCCCCTTTGGCTTTGGGGGACAGCAGCCCAGGACCCTCTGATCCACCCTGGGCGCAGAGAACCCTGCTTTCTCTCTAGGAAACACCTGCTGGGTGCTTTGTTTAACTCCCCAAATAAGATCTCTGTGGGGGCTGAGGGATTCCATGGCTTAATTCCTGTTACAGCGCTTCACCCTGCAGAGCTGCCTCCCATACACGTTAGTTAGTATTAGTATTATGAGCATAGTCGAAGCTAAATGCAGCCAGGTATGGTGGCACAGGCCTGTAATCTCTGCATTCTGGAAGGCTGAGGCAGGAGGATTGCAACTTGAAGCCCAGACTGTAGATGCAGCACAGTGCAAAGACCTGGGTTCAATCACCTGTACCCCCCACCCCGCAAAACTAAAACGTGACAATCACTCAGGATCCCGATCCAAAAACTTGAAACAGAGAAGTCTTTTTCCTACACAGTTGCAGCCAGCAGGGCTGGAAGGCCCTCACTCCACTGTTTCACATTCTCTCTGTCTTCCTTCAAATGGTTTTTGTGTTAGAAACTTTCTGAGACAACTGTGGATTTGCATTCGGTTCAAAGACAGGGCTCACAGTGCAAAGACTTTATCCAGTTTTCCTAGAATGGCAGCACATTTTGTAACCTTGCAGTAGGTTTTGAGTTTAGGTCGCCTAGCTCCAGTTATCCGCAGAACTAAGAATGTATTATGCATTTTTCCTTCAAGTACCTGAAGATTCTAGATAACCTCTGACCAATGTCTTCTTCTTTGCTTCTTTTTTTAACTAAGGATTTGATCCAGGGTCTTCACACTCAGCTGTATTCCCAGCCCTTTTATTGTTGAGACAAGCAAATCACTAAACTGCCCAGGCTGGGCTGGAACTTGGAATCCTCCTGCCTCAGCCTCCCAGAGTGCTAGGATTATTGTACATGTTCAGCTGACCCTTTTTATACATGGAGAAAACAGGCCAGGTGGAGCTAGATGGGCAGAGGCCACCTCCTGTGGAGGGGTATTTGGGGAGGGAGTAGAGCCCGGACTGAGTCCTGCACTGTCCTGCAGGAGTCCCAGGCCTCATGGCTGGATGCTGTGGTGCCACACCTGGCCGAGGTGCTGCAGCTGGAGGACACACCCAGCATCCAGGTGGAGGTGGCCGTGCTGGTGCGCGACTACCCTGACATCAGGTGAGAGCTGGCCTGATGCCGCTGCCTGCTGGCCGGCCAGGTCTCCAAGGCCCTGGCCTCTGTCCGTTTCCTGCCTCTTGGACGAGGACGGGAGGCAGCGAGCGTGTCTGACGGCCGTTTCCTGCTGGAACCAGGGCATTATTAATACGATTTCCCTCCTTCTCCTGCCGCCGCCGCCGCCGCCACCGCCACCAGGGCTCACAAACAAACAGGCGGTCACAGGAAGCCAGGCCAGGGGGGCACAGGCTGCCCGGCAGGAAGGGCCAGCCCGGCAGGGAGCCTGGGGGACGCGGGGACACACTGGGCACGGGGCCTCATCCAGACCCTTTCTGTGTGACATTCTCTGAGCCTCAGTTTCCTCATCTGCCCTGGGGATACCAGCCTGTCTTAGTGGGATTCTTGGGGAATTCCTCATCGGGTCATTGGTGACAGTTCTGCCGAGTCTTTCGTCCTAAATAAGCACTCTCCCCCCAGCACTGGGGATTGACCCAGAGCCTTCACCCTGAGCTACATCCCCAGCTCTTGTTTTTTTTTTTTTTTAATTTTGGGACAAGGTCTCCCTAAGTTGCCCAGGTGGGGTTTGAACTTTGGATCCTCCTGCCTCAGCCTCTCAGAGTGCTGGGCTTGCAGGTGTGCATCACCACAGCCAGCTAGCTGTCAATACACATCTCACGTGCCTACCCCTTAAGGGGTCCAATCGAAGCTGCTTTAGAAACCATGTACAAATAACTCACCTGCAGCATGCAACTGTCAGTTAGTTAAGGGTCAGTGCTGGGATTTGAACCCAGGCAGTTGGCTGACTGGCAGACCAGTACTGTACACTGCATCACCATTCTACATTGCCATCTGTGAGTGCCTGGTGGTGGCAGTGGTGACAGCAGCCAGACCAGGGGACAAACCCCAGCGTGGAGAGGGAAGCATGAGCAGCTCTAGGCTTGGGGAGGGGGGCGGTGGTTGAGGGTCTGACTTAGGGGAACAGGGTCACCTCCTTGGGAGGCCCGGAGCCTCGGTGTCCCCCGGGGTGCCAGCACTCCTGCTGGTTGAGGTTCTGCCTGAGCCGTGGCCAGGGGCCATGTGGGAAGCTGAGGCTTTGCTGTGGCACACTGAGGGCGTCGGTACCCGGATGGAAGTCAGGAGACGGCTGAGCTAAACTGGGGTAAAGACCGAAGGTTAATTTAATCACAGGCTGAGACTCGGGGTGCAAAGGATCCAGCGCTGGGCGAGGAGGCGAAGGCTCTGGAATTAACTGAAAGGGGAGGGTCCGGAAAGGCTGGGTGGCTCTGGGATGACGGAAGACACGGGACTAAGGGGCTCAGGTGGGGTGGACAGATGGGTCTGGGACTGCCCTGCACCTGTTGGGTCCTCTGTCCCCAGGCGGAAGCACGTGGCAGCCCTGCTTGACATCCGTGGCCTGCACAGCACAGCTGCCCGGCAGGAGATCCTGGCCGTGGCCCGGGACCTGGAGCTGTCCGAGGGCGGGGCGCTGCCGCCCTCTCGGGACCGCGCTTTCTTTGCCGACATCCCTGTGCCGCGCCCGGCCTTCTGCCTCGGCCTCCCCCTCGTGCTGGGCCGCCTGCCTCTCTCCCGGCTGGCCAGGCCCAGCTTGGCCTGTCTGCCTCTGCGTCCTCGGCCCCCGTCGCCGCGGAGGCCCCGGGCCCAGTGCTGAATGTTGTCGCTCAGCCCTGTGCCTTGGCGTCTCCAACTTGCTGCTGATGCCCCTGCCCTGTGACTGCGCGCCTGGACACAGAGCCTTGCCTGGCAGGACCCTTAGGGCTCATCTTGCCCTTCCCAGACTCCCCTACCGAAGGGCACCGAGGCCAGCAGGGGCAGAGTCGTCCCAAGGCCACAGAGCTGCGTCCGGCTCCTCCCTCTCCATAGTCCAGGGTGGCGGTGGTGATGGCGGTGGCCCTGGTGGTGGTGGTGGTGGCGGGTGTTCTGGAAGGCTCGACAGAAATATCCCAGCCCTCCCCTCCCCTCAAGGTCTGGCCTAGATCCAATGTATTAAGGAACGTTCGATACTTAGAATAAAGAGGTTTCTATTTAACACTAGGAAGGGCTGAGTCCCACATGTGGGGGAGGAAGGATGGGGACAGGGCCCTGGGCCAAGCGCTCCTCACCGCCCACGGCCGGGCCTGGGTCCAGCATTGGCCAAGCAGGGCCAGCAGCTCCCAGCCTCCCCTTCGCTCCGGGTCCCCGGGGCTGTGTGGCTCTGAGGCAGGGCCTTGGCCACTCTGAGTCGGGCACTGTCACTTTGTCCTCTTTCTCTGGGCCTGGGGGCTCCTGCTTGGCATGGCTTCCTCATCCATCCTCAGCGGGAAGCCGAGTCAAGAGAGGAAGGAGGTTGGGGGTAGGGCCAGTGGCATCCAGGGCGCCCTCCTGGGTTGACACAGGAAAAATCTCAGGGTGGGAAAATTTCCAGCCTCTCACCCCCAGCCCCGCTGGATCCTGATCCCCATGGAGACCTGGAGGTCACCTCCCTGCTGACCCCTGCCCCTCCGGCCTCCGCTGGACAGCACATGATGGATGCTTCCTGGCCTGTGTTGTGTTTTATTCTTCTCCCTGAGATGTCAGAAAAAGGAGGCAGCCAGGGGTCAGCACTGGGGCTGCGGCTGGACCCTCACGCACGCACGCACGCAGGCACCCACATGTGTCGCGGTCTCTGGGCTGCTGTTCTCTCCTCACGGGGGAACCAGCCTCGGACCTTCGCACTTTACCCCTCAAAGGGACGCTTCCAGCGTCTTTGATATGAGCAACAGCAGAGATTTTAAGAATCTGCACAATTACAGGCATAATCTGCTGGGTTCTTTTCAGATTGTGACTCCTTATTCAAAATCAGCTTTGGCAATTAGCTCAGCGACACAGCACCTGCCTGGCAAGCACAAGGTCCTGAGTTTGATTTCTGGTACCCAAAACCCCCCCAAAAACCCAGCTTTATAGAAATATGATTTCCATAGCAGAGAACACATTTACTTAAAGTGAATCATTTGAGTGCAGTGTGCTGGTGCCAGCCTGTTAATCCCAGCACTTGGGAGGCTGGGGCAGGAGATCTCCACGAGTACGAAGCCAGCCTGGGCCACATTGTGAGTCCCAGAACGGCTGGGCCACACAGAAAGACCTGTGTCAAGAAGCCAGATACAAATAAATAAGTAAAGTGGGCCACTCAGTAGTCCTTGCTTGTTAAATAGGCAAGCACTGTATCGCTAAGCTACATCCCCGGCCCTCTAAGAAGTCTTACTTTTAATTATGTGTTTGTGATACTTGAGATTGAACCCCAGGGGGCTCTACCAACTGAGCCATGTCTCCAACCTCCTCCCTCCCTCCCTTCC
>PVLA01018663.1:0-13999 GCA_004027455.1 Hydrochoerus hydrochaeris
CTAGCTCTGAACAAAGCATAAGGTAGGAGCATGGTCCAGTCTTTAGAGCCAGTCTCTTTGGCTAATTTTGTCAAGGTCTCTTTGATTGTTCTATTCATTCTCTCTACCTGTCCTGAACTTTGGGGTCTATAAGCACAATGAAGTTTCCAATCAATCCCCAATATCTTGGCCAATCCCTGACTTACCTGAGCCACAAATGTCGGTCCGTTATCAGACCCAATTACCTTTGGCAGGTCAAAACGAGGAAAAAATCTCTTTTATCAACTTTTTAACTACCGATGGTGCAGTTTCCCTTTTGGTAGGGAACGTCTCGGTCCATCCTGAGAAAGTGTCTATAAAGACTAGCAAATATTTAAGCCCATATCTAGCTGGCTTTATCTCAGTAAAATCCACTTCCCAGAATGGTCCCGGCTGGGTTCCTCGTAATCTCTTTCCTTTTGGGGATTTGGAGGGGAGAGCATTGGCAACCTGGCAAGCTTGGCAACTTTTGGTAACTTGTTCTGCTAGTTCCTTAATTTGGGCGGCTGACAGTTGACTATCTGTTGATTGATTTTTGGCCAATAAGCACAACTTTTTTTGTCCCCAGATGGGTTAACTTATGGGCCTGTTGGAAATAGGCTAGAAGCTCTGTTTTTCCCATCTTGGGAGTTTGGAGAGGCTCATTTGAACAGGTCTCTGATACAGTATTGACCTCCAGGAGCAAAGTGGTAGGGGCACTTAAGGCCGCCTGCTTCGCAGTTTTATCTGTATGGTTGTTGCCCTGTATTATCGGGCCTGTATCTTTTTGGTGGCTATTGCAGTGCACTATGGCCAATTTTTGTGGTAGCATAATAGCCGCCAAGAGTCTAAGAGTTTCTTGTTTGTTTTTGATCTCCTTTCCAGCAGAAGTTAGGAGTCCTCTCTGTTGGTAAATAGCCTCATGTACCTGCGCTGTGGCAAAAGCGTAGCGGCTATCAGTATAAATGGTTGCCCTTTTCCTTTTGTCAACTTTAAAGCCTTTGAAAGGGCAATTAATTTTGCCCTCTGCACAGATGAGCCTTCTCTCAATCGCGGCCCCCACGTGTCTCTTACCTTCTAGTAGGAGACTGCTGCTGTTGGTGAACCAGGTTACCTCAGCATCTGGGAGTGGCCGGTCTGTCAGGTCTGGGAGAATTCCAATTTCCTCTGCCAGAATCTCTTGACAGGTATGTAAGATTGGCTCAGATGTCTCATTAGGCAGTAGAGTGGCCGGCTAGAGGGCAGTTGGAGGACCGAATGTTATTCGGTCCTTATTGAGCAGGAGGCTTTGGTAGTGAGTGATTCTGGTATTGGAGAGCCATCTATCTGGGGGCTGGTGGATGACACTTTCTAACGTGAGTGGGGCTACTATGGTCAATTTTTGTCCCAGAGTCAGTTTATCTGCGTCTTTGGTTAGGATAGCTGCTGCTGTGATAGCCTTTAGACAATGGGGCCATCCATTTGCCACAGGGTCTAATCTCTTTGACAAATAGGCCACAGGTCACTTCCATGGGGCAAAGGCCTGAGTTAACATCCCTTGAGCTATTCCTCATTTTTTTTTCTTTTAAGCTTGAGGCAATCTTTGATGAGGTGTCCCAACACCTTGTAATATGTACATTGGTTGGGGTCAAGAGGAGGGCAGCATGGCTTATCCTCATCTATGTTTCCCTGAACTCCTTTTACTACTGTGCCTAAGATTTTTGTCAATTCCTTAGGCCCTTGAAGGATCTCCCTTACCTTAGCCAAATTTGTAGGCTGCCTAGCAGCCGCTCGGAGACTTGCCACTAGAGTCTGGCGATAGATGGACAGATGCTCCCTACCTTCTAGGGTATTGGGGTCCCAATCAGAGCAGCACAATGGGAAGAAGTCATCAATGATATTTGGGAGCTGGGTAGGTCTCCCATCTTGTCCCGGCACAAATTTTCTGGCCTCTATGAGGATTCAATCCTTTTTTTTTTTTTCTGGTGGTGAACAAGGTCCCCAGCAACTGTTGCCAGTCGTCCCAGGTAGGCTGGTGAGAGAACATGAGAGACTCCACCAACCCGGTTAACCTAGAAGGGTCCTCAGAAAAAGGAGGGTTATCATTTTTCCAATTATATAAGTCAGAGGAGGAAAAGGGCCAGTATTGGAGTGCTGGCATTTCTCCCCCATTCCCATTGTCCAGCATGGGTCCATGCAGCCTGAGGGGGAGTGTGATTGCCACTCCATCTTGAGGGCCCAGGACCTGCCGACTTCGGGTTCCTTGGGCTGGCCTATAGTCTGTAGCATCAACTAGGGGCCCTTACTGAATGAGCACAGTTAGAGCCATTACCATAATACAGGAAGAGTCTGGGAGGGGCCTGGAATTAGCCCAGGGTGCCTTAAGGTACAGATGACTGTGTTCATCAAAGGTTTGCAGCTAGGCTTTAGACACTGTCAAAGTTGATTAAATTTAGCACAAATAGCAAAACAGTAACTTGATCCGAAATATCTAATTGATCTTGAAATAGATTGCCATGCCATAAATGTGTCCCTACATTACAATTTGCCTTAAGAAGTACATGGAAGGCAGAGCTGCAAATCTCAGCTATAAGTGTAGGTCCTATCTCATGAAGTCAGGTAGTCCCAGGGAAGTTTTCAGTATCATACACCACTTATGTGCATTTTTAAAGGTGAAATGTTGAAATGGTTTTAGACCCTTTGGGCTAGCATTCAAATCCATGGAGGTTTTACCTGGTGAAGTAAGTTCCCTCCAAGCCCTAGTTTTGCTATTCTAAATTGACCTATATTTGCATATCAATAGCAAGCTGACTGCCTGTGGCAGCAAAGACAACCTTTCTGATTAACATGTCTTTTGTAATGGCTAAACTCTGAGCAGTACTGCCAGAGGCCTGATCTGTGCACAATTCAAAAATGTTTTCTTTTCACAACAAATAATTTGCTGACTTTAAACATACTTTAGCTATTTCTTTCCAATCAGTTGGGGCCATAATCTGTCATCTTAGATGTTTTACAAACCCCAAGGCAAATGAATTTGGGGGGGGGGAATTGAGGAAAGCACCCCCACTGTTTGGTGGGCCCTAGGCAGGTTTGTTATAGGCTTTTCTGGAACAGGTAGTTCTTTCACATCAGTTTTCCCTAACCTGAGCCCACCTCACTTTAGGACTTTACTCTCTAAAAGTCCCTAGAAAAGAGAGAGTCCTTGGCAACCTGCTCATGGTCCCTTTTATCCCTCTCTGAGACAGAATCTTTTATTCTCTCAATAAATACATCTTATTTTTAACCTCTCTCAATAAATACATCTTATTGTTCCTAAAATCCATCCTAAGATTTTATAGAACATGAAATCGTACCTGACATAGTAGGTTGGGACTTTAATTTCTGTACATCAGTAGTGGCTGTTTGGCCCCCACAGATGTAAGCAAAAGAACTTTTAGCAACCTCCCTCCACAATGAAATCAAGTAGCTGGTTTTTTTTTTCCAATATAGAGAGTAAAGGGTTTTTCTATATTGGGGAGAGCCAGTGCAGGGGCAGATAACAGGGCCTTTTTGATCTGATCAAAGGCCTGTTGTTGGTCAGCGCCCCAGGTAAAGGTGGCTGGGGCATCTCCCTTTAGGAGGGGATGGAGGGGAGCAGCCAAGGAGGCAAACCCTGGGATCCATAGGCGGCAGAATCCCGCAGTTCCCAGAAATTCCCACAATTGTCTCTTATTCGTGGGTGGGGTCCTCTCCGCCCCCTCTCTGTCCCAACCCCGCACCACCCCACCCGACGAGTAGGAGGGCCCTACGGAGTCAGCTCAGCGGTAAAGGGTGAAGAGGGGTTCGCCAGGTGCACTCGCAAGAGGGTCGCGGAGTTGGGGTGGAGTCCTCCCCGCCCCCTCTCTGTCTCGGCCCCGCGCCGCCTCGCCCCCACCCCCGAAGGGACTAGAGTAGGAGAGAGGGGGGTGGCGGCAGCAGTCACCTCAGTTGGAGCAGAGAGTAGAGCGGGGTAAGGGGGAGGAGGAGCCCCAGAGTCCAATAGGATTAAGTTGGACTGCTACTCGAGCAAAACCTGAGTAGGGAGAGAGGGGTAGAGATTGGGGGTTGGGGATGGAGCAGGTTGAGCTTTTACAGGTAAGAGATTGATGGGCTCCGGTAAAGCCAGAGTTAAAAAGGGGCTTACCCATTTTGGGAGATCTTCACATAAGTCTTGTCACACCACAATGTAAGGTTGTTGGTCAGGATGTCCCTGTCCCCCAGGGTGAAAGATTACAGTCCTAACCGCTTGGATAAGGGGGAGGTGGAAAGTCCCCTCTGGCGGCCATCCCACCTGAAATGTAGGCCACTCTGATGAGCAGAACATCTGCCATTTACCCTTTTTGACAAGTAAAGAAAGATTATTAGCCCTCTCTTGTATTTCTGACCAATGATCTAGAGTGAGAGAGAGAGGGGTAGATGTTGTTTGTCCCATGGTGGGTGCTGTGGAGCAAAATAAGGTTAGTGGCACCAAACAAACAAAGACGAATGAACACTAAGACCAAGACAACAAACAAATGCCGGCTTAATGACTAACGGTGACTCCACTGCAAGATAGGCAAAAACTTCCCCAGAGGAGGAGACAGGATGTAAGGAATGACTAATGGTGACCTCACCACAAAATAGACTCAAAAGAGCCTACGATCCCCAGAGTGTCCCCTGGGGAAGTGACTCGTGACTCAGAAGCCCGGAGGTGAGCCACTTGGACCAAGAGCTCACGTGTCTTGGTGCCAGTCACAACAAAACTAGGTGATCTCAAAGGGAAAGTAAGACAGAGAGGGACAGAGAAGAGAGGTAGAAACGGCCATACTTACCCCGAGAGGTGGCTGTTGAAATCTCCCGATGCAAGGGGCCGTCCCTATCTCTGTGGAACCTCCAATGTGAGGGTCGAGACGCCCGCTGCGTGTAGGAAGAAGCCAACAGATGCCTTCTCATGCAATTGGCAAGGGGTCTTTATTGTCCAGGCATGCCTGGGGCTCACTGAACATGCAGGAACAGAGAGCCATGAGGTATGCCGGAGCATGGCTTTTAAACTACAGAACAAAGGAAGGCAGGACTTTGGCAAGCATGGTTACAGAAGCAGAAGGCAATGGTTAGTTTAAATGGCTTTCTACATTCATTGGAGGGGGTGACTATAGGGTGGTCTAGAGTTGGGCGTTGGAGGGTGCTTCCTAATATGGGCAGCAGATGCTCAGGGAAGGTACATTCCATAAATTCCTTAAACATGGGAGGGGGCTGTTTCTACCTCACAACCCAGGTTTTCTAGTCAGCTTAATCCTTGTCTGAATTTAACCTAGGCAGCTTTAACTATAATGGCTCAATTCCCAGAATATTGGGAGGAGATGAGGAGCATAGACCATGTACTTTTAACTAGAGAAAATTCCTCTTACAGCATGACCTCCTCAGAGAAAGAATAGCTCTTCTTAGCACAAGAATAATTTCTGGTCTGAGAGTATACAGCGGTGGAGAGTTTGCTTAGCTTGGGTGAGGCCCTGTGTTAAACTCCCCCAGCCTGGAAAAGAAAAAAAATTCAGAGAAATATCTATAAGGCTGAATGGAAGCTAACTCTCCCAGCCCTCACCTCCTGGCCAGCGGAGGCATTGTTCTCAGCAGGGAACTCAGCTTAGCACCAAGGTTGTCACAGGCAAACACAGAAGGTTGTAAAGGAGATGAGATACAACGAGGACTCTTGCAGATTCCCAAACATCTGGAGGCCCACTGAGGTGCAAGAGACTGTCAGAGAACTTTGACCACAGATGTTTTGTTTTGTGGAACCCAGAATCGAACTCATGACCTTGTACTTGCCAAGCAGCCACTTAAGCTGCTGAGCTAAATCCCCAGCCCCACAGATGTTATTAAACATCTTCCCACCTAGTGTCCCTCCCTTTCTTTCAATCTCTAGTGAAGGGGCCTGCTTCCCTTTGTTCCAGACGGATGACCTTCTTACCCTCTGGCTGCCAGCATCCAGGGGTTAAGCTTGTTACTTCCATAAAAGCCTATCAAGTGGTCTCTGCCTCATTGGTGCTTGTCTCATGCTCCTTATGACATCTAGATGCACTTATGAGAGTCATGGCAGGCACCGGTATCTAGTATTTGCTTTAAATTATTTCAGCAGTGATAACTACAAACAATGTCAACAAATGAGGGAGAGGTGATTAAAAAAAGGAACTACAGAATGTTGACTCCTGTGGCCTGACAAGCCACAGCTGCTCCAGGGCGAGAACCATGGAGTTTCCTGAGGTCCCCGCCATGGTGGAACTTGGGGCGCTGGGAAAACAAGCAGCCAGCTCACTGCTCTGGTAAGCGGCTGTGAGCCTACCAGCATGCAGACTAAAAATCAAACATCCACCTCCCCCCCTTAGCAAGTGGGAGCCAGAGATCTGAGTATCTCTTGGGAGGATCAACATATGCAATATAGCAAATAAGGGGGATTTCCTTCTACCATCTCTTTGAAGGAAAATATTTTTATCACTGTTTTGCTCTGTTCTGATTAATGGTATTGCTCTATTTAATATTCTATTTTTATAAGTTCAATATTTCCTTCCATTTTGCTGTACCTAGTTGAAAGAAAAACTATTATGAAGAAAATGAGATATATCTATTACTGTTATCCTGGTGACTTGCTGTGAAGTTCTGTACCAGTTTCATTACACTGTCTCAAATGGCTTTGTCCTGTCTTGTTCTGCTGTATTTCACTACCTTCAAAAAAAAAAACCAAAGTAACAAAAACCTCTAAAAACTCCCAACTCCACCAAAGCTGATCCATGGGGCATGGATGAGGAGAAACTTAAAGACAAAGCAACAGAATTATATAAGGTGATTAAAAAGTAAATAACAACAACAAAACAAGTCAGTAAAGTACTGAGCAAGCTGAAACATGATATAACTAAAGAGATAATGGACTTAAAAAGCAAAAGGAAGAAAGTACTCTAAAGGATATAACTGCATGTATGTTTAAGTGCGTAGGATTGATAACCATGTTGCTAGGTTTTTATTGGATCATTGAACAGAACTGTTTGCAGCCTCACTGTTTGTCCACTTTGTATGCTTTAATTTTGTAACTTGAACAACCATGTCTAAGAAGACAATATGTAATTTATCAATTAGTGATTTCTTACTGTTTATTTTTTAAATTTTGTATTGTTTCTACCCTTTTTTCTGTTTTGCTTTTTTTTCTCTTTAAATAAAATTTTAAAAATGAAGAATGTTGACCCCTGTGGAAGCTGAGCAATGTAACTTTTGTGTAAAGGGTGTTATGGTTTTGTGTTTTTTTCTAAGATAAGGTCTCACTATGCGCCTCAGGCTGGCTTTGAACTCACTATCTAGCCCATGCTGGCCCAGCCGGCTGCAATCTCACAGTCATCCTCCTGCTGTCTCCCGAGAGCTGGGAATACAAAGAGAGTACTCCATCACACTCAGCGTGTCTAACGCTCTTAATGGCATTCAAAAAGCAAGAAACAAACTAAAGAACTCCAAAAGTGGGCATAGGAAACAGATATTGGAGGGCAAAGGAACAAAGGGAAGGTTTGGTATGAGTAGAACTCGACGAGTCTAAAGGCAGAACTCTCGATCCTGGGATCTGTGATCTTGGCCCCTCCGTACTGCTGGAAGCTAGTGCCGGGATCTCTGAACTGGTGCCCAATGATACAACACTGGTGCAGTATGAATTGTAGCAGGTGCAAAGTGCACTCAGCTGCTGTTGGGAAGCAACTGGCAGCTGCCAGAGCAAAGCAGCATAGCTATAAGAAATCGTCAATGCAGTCATAGGCTCACAGGCAGACAGAGTGCACAGGACCCAGGCAGGAAGGAGTGTGTCCTTCTCCTCTGCCAGCTGTCTCTGCAGCTCTCAGTTAGTAGAACTTGAGAGGCCAGCTCTGTGCTCCAGCTCCAGCATCATGCAGTGGAGCATGGGGAGCTGGTCATCAGGAAACTACAATTACTAACTGGCACTGGGCCAGCACACCTTGTTCAGGAGACAGCCCTTGGACACTTGCCAGATGCCAGGCATTCTTCCAGACGCAAAGGATTCAGTCTCCACACGGTGGACACAGTTGCTGCCTGGGCCTTGCAGTGAACCTTGACTTTTTATTTTTTGTCTTTCATTCTTCTCCTAGGTTCCAGCTCTGGCTCCACCGTGATGCTGCACTCTCTGTGGTGGGTATGGTGTGTGTTTATTCACTGTAGCAGAATCAACATAACATGGACTTCACCACCTTCGTTATTTTCCCAAGTACACAGTTCAGTGGCATTAAACACATTCACACCATTGTACAACCATCACCACCACCACCTTTTCATCTTGAAACCTATTAAACACGAACTTTCCATACTCTTCTCCTCCAGTCCCTGGTAATCACCATTCCATTTTCTATCTCCACGAATTTGACTATTCTAGGAAATTCATGTAAGTACAATCACACAGTATTCATCCTTCTAGGACTAGATTATTTCACTGAGCATATTCATTCATATGCATATGACAGAATTTTCATCTTTTTAATACTAAAATTTTTTCCCTGTCTTTTTGTGACAGGGTCTCATTATGCAGTTCACGCTGGACTTGAACTCATTTTGTAGCCCAGGCTGGCCTTGAACTCTCAGTGATACTCCAGTGTTGGTCTCTTGGATGCTGGAATTACAGGCATGTGCACCATGCCTGGCTTTAAGGCTAGCTTTGTATGTATAAAGTCACATTTGCATTCTCTATTGTGTGTACTGTATCTCCGTCACATATTTATTCAGTGATAGACATCTGGTTTGTTTCCACATTTGATTACTGTGATTAATGTTGCTGTGAGTATTGGTGTATAGGTATCTGTTCAACTCTCTGCTTTCAGTTCTCTGGAGTGTACACTCAGGAGTAGAAATGCTGGATCACATGGCTGGATCACTGTGTAACCCTCTGAGGGATACCACTCTGTTCTCCACAGCGACTGCATCATTTTACTCACCCTTAGGTTTCAATTTCTTCAATTTCTTTCCCCATATCTATGTGTTTTGTTTGTTTGTTTGTTTGTTTTGTTTTTCTTGTGGTGTGAGGATAGAATTCAGGGCCTTGTGCATGCAAGGCAAGATCTACATCCATTCTGGCACTTATTATTTTCCTTTTTTTTTAAAGGAGCATGATGAAAACTCATGCTGAATGTTTCCTTTTTTAAAAATTTTATTACAGTAGAAGACATGTTGCCATTAATCCCTCTCAAAACACTCCCTTCAGGGCCAGTGATATATCTCAGCACCACAGCACCTGCCTGGCAAGCATGGGATCTGAGTTCAATTCCCAGTACTTAAAAAAGAAATGTTCCCCTCACTTTAAACACACTTATCCCATCATTCTGGCCACTTTCTGAAGCAGTTCTGGAAATGCTCTTTTGTGTCTTTAGTTGCCATCATGACTGTCTCAGTGTCTTGGATCAATCAAAACGTTTGCTTCTCCTGTTCATTTTGACTTTGAGGGGGAGCTAGAAGTTGCACAGTGCCAGATCCACTGAATGAGGCAGAGGAGAACACAAGGCAGTGTTTTCCTGAGTTTGCTTTTCCACTGAATGACACTCAGCAGGAGCATTCACCATATTTTTGGTCATACTCACATCCCATAAAGGCACTCATGGAAGAAGACTTCCAGAAGTGGTTCAGAAAGTGGCAAGAACAATGGGTAAATGTTCAAAGTGAGGGGTTACTGTCTGCATCTTTTACTGTAATAGTAAAAAGACCAAAAAATTTTTTTTGGTTTTTTTGAGACAGGGTCTCACTATGCAGTTCAGGCTGGCCTTGAACTAACTATGTAGCCCAGGATAGCCTCAAACTTACAGCAACTCTCCTGACTCAGCCTCTCAAGTGCTGGGATTACAGATGTACACTACCGTATCCCACAAATTGTAAATTTTTAAAAAATCTAAGAATTCACCCCCTATTTTGACCACTCCTCTCATGATAGCCATCCTAATGAAGGTGAAGGGGCACCAGGAGTGCTAATGGAAATCCATCTTGAACATGCCACATTTTTGCATGCATCTCATCAAGATGGAGCCTCGGTTACCTCCCTGGTCAAGTCCAGGCAGCTCAGCTCTTCTCTCTTTCCCAGGCATCTCACTTTTATTGGCACTGGAAGACTCAACCCTTCTCAGGGAGGCTTTTGCCTCTCTTGGTGGAATGAACTTGTAAGATCAGAAATGCAGAGAGAAAGTCAGAAGTCCTTCCATCCTGAACATTGTCAGAGTCCCAGTCAGTGTCCCAGGAGTGGTAGCAGTGGTGGCCATCAGCAGAAGTTCCAGAGCTGGATGAAGGATGCCATCATAGAGCATAGTCTGAATGCAGACATTAACACTTTGCTTCTAAATCATATTTAATGACACAGAAAAACCACCTGATTTAGGACTGAGGCAGGAGGAGTTTGAGGCCAGCCTGGGCTACAGAGTAAGTTCAAAGCCAGCCTGCACTACTTAGTGAGATCCTGTCTCAAAAAAAAAAAAAATGTAAATCATATGACTTAATTTACAAAATGCTAAATACAAAACAATACTAGTGTACTTATAGAAGCTCACTGCTTGGCAACATTTTCATCAATGACAGACCACACACATATTTCCATGTGTTAAAATATTCTTTTACCTACAAATGTTTACTTAAATACAATTATGGCAATTTAGTGATGTTGGTGCATTATGCACAAAAGCACAGCAGACCATATATTTAATAGTGGGCCTGCACTTAGGGATGCACCTGTTTCAGTCCAAGTCCACCTATGGTGTTTGCATGGTGTGCGAATCACCTAACTACACATTTCTTAGAACACATCCCATCATACAGTGATACTCAGCTGCCTTATAAATATGAATATGCCTTTAAAAAACTAACAGAAGGTACAATAAAATGTTAGTACAAGCAGTTATCTCAGGTATGGATCACTTAATCACCTTTATATTTTCCTACTTCCCATATACTTTATTTTTATTTATTTATTTATTATTTTTTTGTCTTTTTGAGACAGGGTCTTGCTATGCAGTTCAGGCTGATCTTGAGCTCACTTTGTAGCCCAGGCTGATCTCGAACTCATAAAGATCCTCCTGCCTTGGCCTCCTGAGTGCTGGGATTACAGGTGTGAACCACCACGCCCAGCCATATACTTTAAAATAAGCATTTAATATCTTTTGATCAGAAAAAAAGGTAGACATCATTATGCAAACTTGCTACAGTTGCACAGGTACCCACGAGTGGCTGGCAGCCCAGGACAGCATGTGGGCTTTCTGGGACTCTGCCAGGCAAAAAAAGGACATGAATGGAGCCAGAAGCAGCAGCTATTTTGGGGTCTGTTGCTATTGTTACCTGAGCTCTTGTTTTGCTTTCCAGGGTGGTGTGGGAGAGGCAAGTAAAGGCGACAGTTGCCTCGGAATACAAGACCCCAGACCATTGCCACCCACCACTAAAAGAACCCCAGGGTTTGTTGTGGAGCCCATTACTAATTAGGAACCCTGTCCTTTTCCTTCCTTGATTGTTTCATCAAGAACCCAGAGGCTGCCCCTCTGTGGTGCCCTTCACTGGCTCTCGTGCTGTCTACACCCGCCTAGCAGGCCGTCATCTCAAAGCCCACTGTCACCAAACTCATATTCTTATACATGTGATTGCTTTGAATATAGTCAAAGAAAGTTATTTTTAGTCGGTTATTTTACCTACTTTCTAAAACCACAAAATTGTGCCCAGTGTCTGCTAGCCACTGATACAAGAAACCCAGTGGCTACAAGACACCCTGCCTTAGTCCAACTCTGAAAACAGAGCTAACAGAAAATATATACACATTCATAAGTACATATGCATGTACACACAAATTCACATATATAGATAGTATAAAAATAGTGCATCTATAACACACACACACGTGTACCTGTCTAGAGGGAAGAAGGGGAGATTGATTTACGATAGGCAATTGGCTCACATAGCTATGGAGGCTGACAAACCCCAAGATCTGCTGGAGACCAGCAGAACCCATAGCATAAGTTTCGACCTGAGTCTTAAAGAGTGAGAAGAGCAAGGTCCTCTCTCCAAGACAGGCAGAGACAGCAAATTCTCCCTTGCTCAGCCTTTTTATCCCGACCAGGCTTCTAGCATGTTGGATGGGCCCACTCACACTGGAGAGGGGGCAATTCCCTTGGCTCGGTCCACTGATGGAAGTGTTAACTGCATCCAAAACAACCTTGGACACAACAGGATATTGTTTAGTCAAATATATGGGTCCACCACCACCCAGCTGCACTGATACATAAAATTAACCCTCAGAGATCCCAAATTTCTGTGCTGCTTTACTGTGCCCTGAGTCAGAAGCCCGAGTCCAGCTCTCCTCTCCCTCCTCCATGACATGACTTGCTCTTCCTCCTCCTGGCTGACTGCTGCTGCTGGGATGTCTGCTTCTGATGAGCTGCTGTTCCACATTACCCAAGCCCAGGGCTGTGAGGCTTGCTGGGCAACACTGCCACCTAGTGGTTCTGCCTCATCCTCGCTCAGCCCTGAAGTCTGCCACCCCCCACAGCAGTGCCTGCTGTGTTATGGAAGAGCTTTCATCTGACCCTTTCTGCCCGCTACCCACTCTCTTAGGAAGAGATTGACCACCTTCAAGTTACCATGCCTCGGCATCAAGCCCATTCCCGAGCTCCTAGAATTTCCTATTTCTAACCCGAAGGATTCTGGGTGTTGGGATAGGAGACAGTTATGGGGGAATGAAGTTTCCTGTCCTCCATCATCTAAGCTTCTCTCCATTAAGTCTGCAAAGTTAGAACCTAAAATTCAGGTTACTTTGGGCTGTTAGTGGTCCCAACTGAAGAGACTATGATGCCTGATCTGCTCCCTACAAACTTTAAAGTAAGAACAATATTAAACTGTAAAACTTCAAATGACCAGATATGGCATAAGTAAAAACAATTTCCAGGTTCTCCTGGATGCAAAGGGTTAAGCAAGTTTATGGAATATAAATGTTTTATTTATAATCTTTTATAGTTGAACACAGTACCACAAGACTGTAATTCCAACTACTCAAGAGACTAAGGTAGGAGAATCTTGAGTTAGAGGCCAGCCATGGGAACCTAGGGAAATGGTCTCAAAATAAATACTAAATGAATCAAGCATGGCGACATATATTTGTAATCTCAGTATTCATGGGGATGAGACTGGAGAATCAAAAATTTGAGGCCAGCATGGATAACATAGTGAGACTTTGTCTAAAAAATAAATAAATAAGAAGAACTGGAGAAGTAGCTCAGTGGTAGAGCACTTGTTTAGCATGTGGGAGCTCCTGAGTTTAACCCCTAGTACTGCTAAATAAATGACAAATTAAAAAAGACTGCCAAGAAGCAGTGAGGGGTGAACACATTTCTATACTCCTTACTCTCCTAGACCCTATGAGGGCAGGATGAAAAAGCACTAATTAGAACAGGGCTTGTGGCTGCCATGAATGGGATCTCAGGGGGAAACTCAGGAATAAGAAATGGAGAAAGCAGCACCTCAGACACTAATTTCCAGAAACATCCGGGTACTAAAGGAGTAGAAAACAACAGAAACCACCAAAGCCCTCTGGACAGTTAAACCATGGAGTCACCAGTAAGTTCACAAAACATTGGAATTTCTTGAATGTGAAGGGGACCTACAAGTGAAGAAGGATGTTATCATGTCAAGAGCAATCGTCCAGTGCCTCCATTAGAGGGGCATAAAGAGGAATCAGAAAAAATGTACGTGCTTATGAGTTTGTGGGATTTATATTGGATTGTTCATGAGGCCAATGAGAGACTAAGGAGAAGATTCTTCATTTGTTCTTATGGAGTAGACCTAGACAGGATCCAGGGACATACTTAGAATGGTCCAAAAATATGGTGAATTTTAAACTTTTTAAAAAGTTCATTATAGTAAGAGATAATATTTCTGTGAATCTGCCTCAAAATACTCCCATTAACTTTGAACATTCTTCTTCTTCTTCTTCTTCTTCTTCTTCTTCTTCTTCTTCTTCTTCTTCTTCTTCTTCTTC
>PVLA01018664.1:0-13988 GCA_004027455.1 Hydrochoerus hydrochaeris
ATCTGTATCATCCTGAGAGATGCTTCCTGAGAGCATTTCTTTTATTACTCTACTCATATCCTGCTTTACCTGATTTAATATTTCAGTTTTGAGCTCATTTACAAGGTCCCGAAGATATCTCTTAATGTCCATTGAAGCCATGTCTGATGTTGCCTGTTTGCCGCCTTCAGTCTCCCTTGTGTTTCCTTCTCCTGGATCAGGGCTCTCAGGGTTCTGGGCTGGGGGCCTCCTCCTGCCTCTCTCTCCTCTCATGGCCCTGGCTTCCTCCACACAGGTTACAGCGCAGGTCCCAGCCCACTTCCCTGTTGGCCACGTTTCCAACGAAGCACAGTGGCGAGGGAACTCCGCCCTGTCCTGCCTGCTCTTGTCATTGAGGTGTAAGCAGCATTTGTGTACACCGGCCCCTCCCCACCAGGCCAACCAAACTTCAGCTGCCTTCACCAAGTTAGTACTTGCTAGGCATAGGGAATCGATTTGGGATGGCTCACTGGGTCCCGGCCAGCGGCGCGGCCCAGTCCAAGCAAATCCCACGAATCTGCTCTGGGGAGGGAGCAATCAACTGAAGTCACTGTTGCTCCCAGTTTAGGCTCCTCCTGCCCAATTCCAACATGTTACCCATTTGGTCGCACCCTTCCTGTGGGGTGGGGGTTTCATTCCCAGCACTGACCGTGGATTAATGAAGGTCCCTTTGCAGATTCCGCTCTCCATTGGGCTCACCAACCCCCAACTTCAGTGCTGCTGTGCTTCCTGTGAGTGGCGGCGGGAACGAATTTGGGCAGCTCTGCTGGCCGCGCAGATTCAAGCTGGTGCAGACTTGGTGAGTCACAGCAAAAACGCTGCGTCCTTTAATTTTTAGCTGCTTCAGTTGTAGTCCCAAAATATTTGATGAGCTTTTTTACATTTTAATTTCTTCCTGTGTCAAGAGGATCCGTCTCCCTCTGTCTGGGTTTCTCCAGGGTGTTTTATTCTGGTATATGAATTGTTTCTCCAGGGAGGCTTTGTATTTTGTTGCTCACTGATCGGCCATCTTGTCTTCTCTGAATTTATTTATTAAATCTACCAGTTTTTTAGTAGAGGTTTTGAGTCTTCTATATAGTGCATCATGTCATTTGCAAATAATGATAGTTTAATTTCTTACTACCCTATATTTATTTCTTTTATTTCTTTCTCTTGTCTAATAGCTCTGGCTAAAGTTTCCAGGGCTATGTTGAATAAGAGTGGTGACAGTGGGCATTCTTGTCTTGTTCCTGATTTTAGAGTGAAAATTTTCAGTTTTTGTCCATTTAGTACGATATGATGTTGGATGTTGGTTTGTCATGGATGGCCTTTATCAGATTGAGATAAAGACCAACTACTACAATTTTCTGTTGGGTTTTTATCATAAATGAGTTCTGTACTTTGTCAAAAGCTTTTTGGGCAACGATTGAGATGATCATATGATTTCTGTCCTTGGCTCTGTAAATATGGTGTATTACATTTATTGATTTGTGTATGCTGAACCATCCCTGCATCCCTGGGATGAATCCCACTTGATCATGGTGTGTAATTTTCTTGATGATTTGCTTCATTCTGTTTGCCAGTATCTTATTAAGGATTTTTGCATCTATGTTCTCAGAGAAATTGACCTGTAATTCTCTTTGTTAGTTGGGTCCTTCTCTGGTTTTGGTATGTAATTCTTGCTTCCAGGAATGAATTTAGGAATATTGATTTCCTTTCAATTTCATTGAAGAGTTTTAAATGTAGCAGTAGTAGTAGATATTCTCTAAATTTCTTGTAGAATTCAGCCATGAATCCATCAGGGCCTGGGCTTTTCTTTGTTGATATGTTGTCAATTACATCTTTGACTGCATTTATTGATATTGGATTAAGATTTTTATATCTTCTTGGGTCAGCTTTGGTAATTCATATGCATCTAGGAATCTATCCATTTCATCTGTATTTTTCATCTTATTAGAATACAAGTTTTCAAAGTAGGTATAGATAATCTTCTGAATTTCTGCAAGTTGTGTTATGATTTCACCCTTTTCTTTCCTAATTGTGTGTACTTGAGTTCTTTCTTTCTGTCTTTGTTTCTTTTCTTTTCTTTCTGATAAGGTTGGCTAAGGTTTTGTCAATTTTATTTACTCTTTCAAAGAACCAACTCTTTTTTTTCCCTTTTTTTATTTAAAGAAAAAAGTGAAACAAAGAGGGTAGAAATAATACAAAATTTCAAAACAAAAACAATAACCAGTAAGAAATCACTAGTTGATAATTACATATTTTGCTCTTAGAAGTTGTTGTTCAAGTTACAAAAGTAAAGCCTACATAGCAGACATTTAAACAGTGATACTGCAAACAGTTCTGTTCATCTTTCCAACAAAAACTTAGTAGTATGGTTATCAATCCTACACACTTAAACATATATGCAGTTATATTCTTTGGGATACTTTCTTTTCCTCTTTTTCTTTAAAATAACTATAATCTATTCTTGTAAACTGTTTAGAAGTTCTACACATGTATAAATCTCTACATGTATACCTAGCCTTTCTGTATTAGAGGGAGAAACAAATCAAAACAAGTCAACAATACAAATTCCTAGAGAAACACGAAATGAAAATGACATGGAAAACCACAATACTAGGTGATCTATGGTAGTTACTATGATGTCTCTTGTTATTTTCAATAAAATTGTCTGTATCATCAGGCATAGTATAATTAAACTTAGCAGTACATAGCACTATTAATAAAAACCAAACATTGGAGACATTATAGGACTTCAAAGGCAGTTAATAATCAAACCAGAATGGGTATCCTATTGAATCTTGTCATCTTCAGAGTTGATACTCTGCTCTCAGACTTAATACTCTCAGGCATACCAGATTCGAATAAAATCAGTCAAGACAAAATAGTGATATAGCCAATCTTCTCTGTCTCATCTCTGCTATGTTATTTTCCTGTCATTGTTGTTTACTTTTCTCCTTCATTCCACTGCCTGCCCCTTTCATTGAGGCCTTTCTGCCATTGTTCCTGGAATCCTGGTGATTTTCTTCTCTCTCTCTAGAATGTCCTTCAGCATTCTTTGCAGGGTTGGATTGGTGGTCATGAACTCCCCCAGTTCCTGCTTGTCATGGAAATATCTTATGTCTTCATTAATTTTGAGAGACAGTTTTGCAGGGTACATCAATCTGGGTTGCAGGTTATTTTCTTTCAGGGCTTAGAATATTTCGCTCCAAGCTCTTCTTGATTGATAGTTTGCATCGAGAAGTCTGCTGTGATTTTGATGTTTTCCTTTATAGGTAATCTGTTTCTTTTCTCTGACCGTTTTTAATATTCTGTTCTTGTGATGGATTTCTGGGATCCTAATTATTATATGTTTGGGTGTAACTCAGTTTTAGTTGTAGCTGGCTGGAGTTCTGCATGCCTCATATATCTGAACATCACTTCTGTTTCCTATGTTTGGAAAGTTTTCCTTAATTATTTCTGTGAATAGCCTTTTTATTTCATTTGTATTTGTCCCGGCATCTTCGTTCACAGTTTTTATTCTTAGGTTATAATTTCTCTTGTTGTCTTCTAGCCTTTATATCATTACTTCCTGGTTCCTTGTTATTTTTAAGAGGTCCTTCCTTTCGTGATCATACATTGCAAATCTATCTTCAGGTTTTAAAAGTCTGTCTTTAGTTTCTGTTAAGGAGTTTTGCCAGCTTTCAATGGAGTTTTTAATTTCCTGATATTCTTTTTGGATCTGATTCATGTATTCTAGATTTTGTTTACATTCTTTATCAAAGGCTTGTCTCCTTTCTCTGGGTTCCTCCATTCTTTCATTTGTGTCTTCTTGAGGATTATCTAGCAATTCTTTTTTTGTATCTTGCTTCACTTGAGTTAGAATTTCAGATTTAAATTTGGCGATGAGGTCACGGAAGTATTTCTTTATTTCCGATGAGGCTGTGTCTGATACTGCATGTTTGTTGCCCTCAACCTCCTCTGTATTTACCTCTCCTGGACTCACTTTCCCTGGTTCAGTGGTTGGAGGCCTTTTGCTGTTTCTCTGTCTTGTCATATTTCTGGTTTCTTTAAGATGGGTGAGTAGTGGCAGTCTACGGGCCTTTTGTATTGCTTGCAGTTTTTCTGCAGTACACTGGCTAGGGAAGTGCCCCCACCACAGTCTGCTGCCATCTGCAAGGTGCAGGCAGGGGTACTGTGGGCCAGCCCTCCCTCTAAGTCAGTCAACCAGTGAGTGCTTCAGCACATTTTTGTGTTCCATGCGGATGTCACAGGTTTGTGACAGCCTCATCCCTGGCTATTGGGTGGCCCAGCTTAAGCAGATCCCACCAATCTGCTTTGGGCCCGGACCCACCAACTGATGCTGCCTTGGTTATTGATTCAAGCCTGTCCTGCCCAACTACAAAATGTTGTCTATCCATTCATCCCATTCTGGGGAATCCATTCCCCGTGACTCACCAAAGTCTGTGGAGCTCGACTGGCCGTTTCCACTCCCTGTTGCAGCGCCTCCTCCCACCAAGGGTCTTGAGCTCACCAATCCCCGCTCTTGGCAGGGCTGTGACCTCAGCTCGATGATGAGTCACTTGACTCTGAGATGCACCCAGTACAGCAATCAGAGCATGCCCAGCTCCAGCCCTCCGTCCACACTTTTTTTTTTTCTTTGTTCTCAGTTTCTTCCTGGGTCGTGAGAATTAATCTCCTTTTGTTTGGTCTTTTGTTTGGTTTAGATTCTAGCATCTGAGTTGTTTTTTTCAGAGAGGCTTTCTATCATGCTACCTATCAATCGGCCATCTTGGATCCCTCTCCAAGAACCAACTCTTTGATTCTTTGTATTTTTTTTCAGTCTCCAATGCATTAATTTCTGCTCTAATCTTTATAATTTCCTACCTTCTATGAGCTTTAGGCTTAACCTGCTCATCTTTTCCTAGAAGTTAGAGGTTCACCACTACATTATTTATATGGGCTTTCTCTGTTTTCCAATATGAGTATTTACTGCCATAAATTTTTCTCTTAAGACTGCTTTTGTTGTGTCCCTTAAGTTATGATATGTTGTATTGTTATCATTCAACTGTAAAAATTGCCTAATTTCTTCTTTAGTTTTATCTGTGACCCATTTGTTGCTCATCAGGGTGCTATTTAATTTCCATGTGTTTATGAAATTCTCGTGATTACTTTTGCCATGGATTTCCACTTTCATTGCACTGTGGTCTGATAGTATGCATGGAATAATTTGAATTCCTTTGCATTTACTTAAGCATGTTCTGTGGTTCAGTATGTGGTCTATTTTGGAGAACATCCTATGTGCAGCTGATAAGAATGTGAATTCTGATATCATAGGTGGAATACCATATAGACATTTACTAAATCCATTCATTTAGTTTGGTTAAGTTCTAATATTTCATTATTAATATTTTGTCTGGTTGATCTGTCTTTTTGTGACAGTAGGCTATTGAAATCTCCCAATACAACTGTACTAGGACTTATTTGATTTTTCATGTCTGTTAGTAATTGTTTTATTATTTGGCACACTGGTATTTGTTGCATATATATTTATGATTGTTATCTCTTCCTCTTGGCTTGTTCCCTTTACAAGGATGTAGTGACCTTTTTTATCTGTTTAAATCAGTTTTGGCTCGAAATTCACTTTGTCTGTGAATAGTATAACTACTCCTGTTTTTTTCTGGCTTCACGTCACATGGAGTATTGTTTTCCATCCTTTGATTTTCAGTCTATGAATTTCTTTTTGAATTAAATCCTTTTCTTGAATGCAGCATACTGTTGGATCTTTCACCTTGGTCCATTCTACCAGTCTATGTCTTTTGATTGTTGAATTGTTGAATTGTTATGATGGTTATAACATATATATTGACTTATCCTTGTCATGTTATTTTCCTGTTGTTCCCTTACCTTTTTCCCCACTCTCTCAAATTGTTTGTCTTGCTTGGTAGATTCCTTCTGTTGAGATTCATAGAGCTGTAGTCCTTATGATCTCTTTCTAGAACGTCCTTCAGAACATTTTGGAGTGCAGGTTTGGTGGTTATAAATGAAAGTATCTTATTTCTCCATCAGTTTTGAAAGATACTTTTGCAAGATACATCAATCTGGGTTGAAAGTTGTTTTCCTTTAGAGCTTGTATTACTTCACTTCAAGCTTTCCTTGTTTTGAGAGTTTGTGCTGAGGAGTCAGATGTGATTCTGATGGGTTTTCCTTTATAGGTGATTTGGGTTTTTTCTCTAACAGATTTAAGATTCTATTCTTATGTTGAATATCTGGAATCTTGACTCTGATATACCTGACTGTAGAATTTTTTGATCATGGTTAATTGGAGTTCTACATGCCTTGCTTTTTTGTTGTTGTTGTTGTTTTGTTTTTGTTTTTGTACCAGAGATCAAACTCACGACCACAAGCTTGCAAGGCAGGCATTTATGCCACTGAGCTAAATCCCCAGCCTACCTTGCTTATCTTATGTCAAATTCTTTTTCTCTATCAGGGAAGTTTTCTGTCATGGCATCTATGAATATTTTTTTGACTTTCATTTGTGGTATCTCCTGCTTTTTCATTAACTCCAATCAATCTTGTTATTCTTCTTTGTTTCATCTAGCAGCTGCTAGATGGATTTCTCATGGTCCCTATTTTTGAGAAATCTTTCTTTTCCTGATCACTAACTGCAAGCCTGTCTTCTATATCTGAGATACTGTCCTAACATTGGCCTCATCTGCTTTGAATATTTTCAGTGGAATTTTTATTCTACTGGATATCTGCTTGAATCTGCTCTATAGATTCCATTTCTTTCATTGGCTGATCTTTCATAATTTTCTTAAGATCATCTATTTTTTGTGTGTATCTGCTCTAGCATCACTAAGCATAGTCTGTATCTGAAACAATATTTCTAATTTCATTTTTTAAAGAGCCTCATTCAATTGTTTCATTGTTACCACTTCAGGGAAACCAGGTGGGAGATTTTTGGATTGTTCCACATCATTGGCCCCTGGATCTCCCTTTGGTGAACTTGATGCCTGGGGTTGCATTTTTTTTAAGTGTCATTTCATTTTTTTCTTTTTCTGTTTCTTTTTTTTAGTTCAATTCCTGGTGTGATGCTTGTAAATTTCCTATGGTGGGTTGCTTTATTGCTAGTATTTAGGATCCCAGGATGATGGCTATTTCTCTGAGGTATCTTTCAGGTGTAGCTGGTTTTTGGGTGTAAGCCTGTTGGAAAATCTTATCTCTTCAGTTGGAGATGAGAAGATGTTGCTTATTTGGCCTAGTCCCTGGTTCTTTGATACTGTGCCACAGTATTTTCTGTGACTCTTAGTTAATCTCAGTCATAGAATATCAGGATCAACAGTTGTTTAGAACAATTATGTCAATTTTGGCTATAGTGGTACAGCATCAAACACATCCTTTTAAATAACAAACTGAAATAACACTTAATTTGTCACTTTTAACTGTATGAACTAGATTTTTGGTTATATAAAAAAAATCTAAAACAAACCAGAAAATTATGTACAGTGTACAAGTCAATTTTGCCCTCAGGGGTTAGAATTTAAACTGGATTAAGGAAAAAATAAGTGAAAGAAGAAGAAGACATTAGAAGCACAGTCAGAGGACAAAGGGGGATCGTGCTGATTTTTGGGAAACTGGTGCAGAAGACTGAAGGAAGAGAGATGGAAGGGATAAAAGGAAGAACAGAATAGAACAGAACCATAACCACAAAGTAGAGAAAAAAAAGTCTACTTCCCGGATTCTCTCTGGTTTCACTAGTAGACAACATGTGGAGACAGAGTCCTAATCTGTGCAGATCTTTCCCAGCAAGGCAGCAGTAGCTTTCCTGGAAGTAGACTTTTTTCTTTCTTTCTTTTCTCTACTTTTTTTCCCTTTCTCTTTCATTGTTGATCTTATTTTTGCATGAGTGTGAATGTGGTTCCTAGCCTCTTTATGGTGGATAATCTCAGCCAGACTTACCCCGAGACCAGACTCACTGGGCTCACTGCTATACAAGCAATTTCTATGGGTCTGAGCCCAGCTGGGAGCTGCTAGATGGGACTGGCAGCAGCTCTGGGTTCTGGGCTTATCTGGCCCATCTCCAAGATGGCTCCCAGGTAATCACTGTCTCCTGCAGGGGGATTTAGTCCTCTTCACTCACCACCAGTCAGTGGAGTCCCTTATGCCTGCTGCCTCCCTCTACTACCACATCACCCAGTAGAGGCCTCCAGAGTTGCCAGCCATCAGTCTGGGTCAGCAGGTTTGAACTACTCCTCTCATGCAGTAAATCCCATCTCAGGGAGAAGGTGCTGCTAGCTACCTACTTCTTCATTAGAGTTTCTCTCTTCATTGTCTCTATGGACTTTAAGTCACACTTTGGATTCTTCCTAGGTCCAGGGAGCCCTCTTCCCTTCTTCTTGTCTTCCTCATGATATTATTGTGCAGTGTCTGGTTGATGACTCTCAGAGAGGCTATTGTCTATGTTCTTCCTATTCAAAGATTTATTTGATCTTTTTTTGAGACAGGATCCCACTATGCAGTTCAGGCAGGTCTTGAACTCATAACAATCCTCCCTCACTTAGCCACCCGAGTGTTGGGATTACACTTGTGTGCCACCACACCTGGTTCATTTACCTTTCATTATGTTGAGGGCATTTTCTTTGATCATAAAAGGCTGTTGGATTTTGTTAAATGGCTTTCTTTCATCAAATGAGAGTATGTTTTACTTCCTCTGTGAATGTGATGGGTCTTGCTGTGTGGAGCTGCCTGGTTTCTCAGAAATGAATGCCCTTGGCCATGCTTTAGGGCAATGCTGCAGCAGCTTCCTTAGAGCTCTGAGACTCAGTGACCTAAAAGGGTTTGGTGTTCTCTGTAGTAGCTTCAGTCCCTGACAGAGTCATGAAGAGGCTGTGTCCTTTTCTGGGCTCCAGCCAAGTTGAGTGTCACCTGGGCACTCAGTGATGGGGGTTGAAAGGCTGTTTTCTGTGTGGTGAGATGGGATGTCTGCCATGGCCCAGGAAGAGTCCCTTCCTCTACAGAGGGAGGTGGAACAGGGTGTTCAGGCTGACCCCCTGTTGCCTTTCCTCTTCCAGCTTCTTCCAACCATCTTGAAGTTCAGGAGAAGGAAAGGTACTTACAGAATTCAGGACCAAATCAACAGAAGATCAGACGAACTTTGAAAATCATAAAAGCTAGTGGGAATCTCAGTTTTAAACCGACTTGAGGTTAGCAGTCTCTTATATAGATTTTTAAAAGGAAGTGAAAAAGACAGATAACATAATATTTTACAGTTGGTTATGCATGTCTTGTCACATATTGTTAGGCAGCATTAGGCAGGATTTTATTTTATACAAATTAAATGAAGTTACTGTTGTATAATATGGGAAAAAAATCTATCATTGTCTGAAACTGGGCAGAGGTATCCTTGAAGTTATAACTCTCTGGGACTTGAAAGCAAGCAAAACATCACTGTCTGCAAGTCACACTTACCTTGCAGCTGGCACCTGGAGGATCAAGGCTCATTAAGTTTTGTAGCTTTTTAATTACGGGCTGTGTTTCTCAGTCTCATCCTTGAACACTGTTAGAAATATACTAGTATTATAAATATAAGGTTTTTAAATTTTCTTTTCATTTAAAATAGACTCTACATTTTCCTTTTGTTTTACATGGAAAACTCATTTTTTTTTCTAGTTTCAAGCTAATAGGAGGAAGCAGCCTGTAAGCAAAGTTATTTTTGTATGGCTTTAAATGATTCAGACAGAAACTGGTTAGAAATGGACTCACACAGAGGCCAGAGGAAGAATTGAGAAAATGGCCGTTATTAGTCCAAACAACACTCCTGTCTGATGAGGAAGAAGATCCATGGGTCTCCACCAGGAAGAAACTCCCATCCTGTTTGCAGCTCCTTGCTCCAGAGCTTTCAGAGCTGATGGCAGTTCTTTGCAGTATTCCTGAGTTGTTGACATAGTAAAAGCATTTTTCTTCCAGGAAAAGACTAGTGTCTCCAAGCTGGACTGTCAGGACATCTAAAATCCTTTTATTTTGGAGGATGACTGCAGCCAAAGAATCTATTTGGTATTGTAGTGTGTATAAAGGTTTGTATGTTAGCACTTAACTGTGAATTTTGTCGTTGACCTATACCGATGGCTGTGATACCAACAGTTAAGCTCCGTGTTACCACTATCTCTGCTAGAATGGCCACTATAACAGGGTCATGCTTTTGATGTGACTAGTGAGTAGGTGTAGAGCCTCACTGGCCTGAGTAAACAGAGAAGTCAGGGACCAGAAAAACAAGCGCACAGAGGCTCACTGTAGTACTATTAAACTTGGGGTGGACCCCATCGGAACAGACAAAGAAACTTCCGTGGGGAGCCACTAGGGAACGTGAAGTAACAGTCAACACATCTATACAGTCAGCAGAGACACTGTGTCCTTTGGAGGAACCTAGGAAACAGGTGTTTCCTCACACTCCTGTGGGATAAAGCTGCCGTAATTGCTCAGGGGCACTTGTAGAACTGAGTTTACATTTATTGTGGATTAGGCCTAGAGCTCAACAGGAAAGGACTGAAGGGGGTACATACAGCCAATAGTCATTACACAACTTTGGATTTACAGCTTAGAGGACCTGAAGGGCACCATTAACCAGGTGTAGCAAGTCAGGGGTCAGAGGTCCTGTGTGATTTGCAACAGGTGCAGGAGCCAATAGGAACAGCAGAGGTCTTGGGGAAGGAATTTTAATGTACCCAGACTTTTATGATTTTTAAAATGAGCCATGGATTTTGCCTCTGCTCATGCACCTCAACTCTTATTTGGCGACCTGATGACAAGTCTTGAGGGGAAGGATCTGTAGTAGTGTACTACAAGGAAGTTACAAGTTCCCCATAAGCAGATTGGACTTGAGGGAAGCTGAGTTAGGAGACCATCTTTAGTTTCACTGCGTTCTATGACACAGTTCCACCTTGGACAGAATGTGAAAAAGTAGGTTTATAGTACTTTTTGGTTTGTACTTATTATTGGAGAGATATTCTCAACTCCCAATTTAATCCTCTGCATCCTGAGGAGTAGCAACAGTTTTTCCAATTTAGTGTTGCAGCCTGAGCTGGGCATGCATCAAAATAAAGTTACACTTGAAGTTGAGAGGGGTTGCATCTGGTCTGATTAAGAATTATGACAGGATTTAAACTGTAAATTTGAATTTGCATTTCCCAGTACTCTGAATTACCATATGTTCCCAGCATATTAAGGCATATTATCCACAGAAAAATCACTTTAAACAGTTAAGAGTACTTAGTCCAATAACCACAACAAGATAGAAAAGAATAAAAGCAAGCTTTTCCAGAACTCCCCAGTCCTCTGGGGACACAGTCTAAGATTCACCAGCAAGTATCAAGACTAATGGGAGGAAAAAGACTAAGAATTCAAGAGAATAACAATCTATCGTGGCTGCAGATACTGTCCATTCAATCTTCAGTCATGCATTGACTCATCAGCTTCCAGGGTGATGAGGGAAGGGCTTTGAGCACATTGCCTCTTCGACTTTCTAGCAGTTGTCAGGATAGGCCCTCTTAACTCAGAAGTGATGAATTCAGGGATGGATCTTTGCTATTTTTATTGCAGTGGGAGCACTCAAAATAGTAAGATATGACCTCCTCCACTCAAGAGATAATGGGTCCTTTATCCAATCTTTAACCCAAATAGTGTCACCTTATAGGTATATGCAGCAGTATCAGTGGGAATGGGCGCCCTTTTAGCTATACTTTTGTGTATCTAAGAGAATGTTTTTCCTAGCTGAATAAGCTATTCCTATAGATATTTCCCAAATGATGTAGTCTACCTGGAGGCTCTATACTAGAGGCAGGGGCCTCCCAAACAGAACTTTAAAAGGGGTCTATCCAGTGGGCCCAGTTGATGTCCTGACCTAGCAAATCTACCCATGGTACTGAGTCTCTTGATAATATTTATTCAGTATTGTCTTTAAAGTTTGGTTTATTCATTCCGACCTTACCGGAACTTTGGGGCCCATAGGCAGTTTAAAGCTCTCATTTAATTTTTAGTTCTTTAGCCAGGTTTTGGGTTATCTTTGCCACAAATTGCAACCCATTGTCACTGCCTGTAGTCAAAGGGATCCCATATCTTGAAATAATTTCTCTTAACAATATTCTGCATGCTTTAGAGGTCTTTGCAGTCTAAGTGGGGAATGCCTCTGGCCATCCAGAATAAATAAAATAAGGACCAATATGAACTTGTATCTCTGACATGGCTTAATTTCAGTAAAGTCTACTTGAAGTCCTCAGAAGGAGAGAGACTTGTATGCTGAATTCCAGGTAGTGGCTGTGGGTCTGCTGAGGCCTCAGTCTTTGCAGAAGTTTGGCATCTTTGATTGACATTTGCACAGATTGATGTCAATTTTTGGATGTAATAGTAGTGGCTCAGAAGCTGAATCATAGCAGTCTTACCTCCCTCGGAATATCATGATGACGCTTTCCCCAAGAGTAAGGTAGCTCTTCTGGTATGAATATTTGATCATCTGGCAGGACCCAGACACCATTTGGATTTACAGTTGCCCCTTCCTATTGTGGCCATTTTATTTCCTCTGTAGTATAATAAAGAGGACCTTGAAGGAAACAGAACAATCTTTGGTGGAATCTCATGTAGTGCTTTTAAGTTCTGAATGAAATCACTGTCTCCCTATGTTGAGCCTTCTGTGGCCAGGTTGGCAGCCTCATCTGCCTTCTGGTTTCTGAGGGTGATGATGTGTTTTACATTTTGATGCCCTTTGCAATGTATGACAGTGTCCAGGAGTTGCAGAATTTCATGTTTGTTTTTAATTTGTTTTCCTTCAACTGTCAGAAGGCCATGTTCCTTGTACAGCATCCCATTAACATGAACTGTAGCAAAGTTATAACTGGAATCCGTGTATGTGTTTACCTTTTTTCCTTTACTCACTTGAGGGCTTGAATAAGTGCCCAGAGTTCAGCTCACTGAGCAGACCAATCTTGATGAGGAGGTCCTGCTAGAAGCACCTCCTCAGTGGTAACAACAGCATAATGAACCTTGCATTGTCCATCTTTAACAGAGCTACTTGCATCCATGAACAGAGTGTATTCAGTATCTCTTAAAGGCTCCATCTTGAGATCAGGCCTACTAGAATATAGTTCATCTGTCAATCATGATCTGGCTGTTCATGCTCTGTGGGTAAATATATGTCTAGGTTCAGAGCTTTAACTGGCTGGAAAGTGAGTCAGGAATTTCCAACAAATAGTACCTGATACTAGGCCTGGAGCTATTTGAAAGCCGCCAGTGTCCCTGACTGTTGAGAAGTTCAAGAACCGCACGAAGGGCCTGGATTGTCAGTTTCTCTCCAAAGTCAGTTTTTCTGCTCCTTGACCAAGAGAGTGGTAGTAGAAAGCACCTGCAAAAGAGGAGACCATCATTTTGACACTGAGTCCCAAATAATAGAAAGGTAAATGACTGGCCTTTCCCAGGGTCCCAACCATTTGAGTTAGGACTCCTGAAGCAAGATGTTGCTTTTTATCAATAAACAGGTTAAAAAGATGAATCACATCTTGGATTCCTAAGGTTGGGACTGAGGTTAAAGCCCTTTTGACTTGCTTAAAGGCTTCAGTTTTTTTCTAAAGTCAAATTAATCACATCTCTCTCTATTGTGTGTTTCTTTAACATATCATAGAGTGGCTGTTATGGTTTATGTCTTGGTGTCCACCTAAGCCTCATTCAGTCATGGAGGTTGCTGAATCTAGCACTTGGATTGGCTTGTTGTCTAGAGCTAAGACTGGCAGTATGAGTGCTGCACCCACCCTGGGGCAGGTGGCCAGTGTACAGTATAAGGGAGGGAGGGCTGCATGCTTTCCCCTTTTGTCCTTTTTTGCCCTTCTGCTCTTGTCACTTGTGGAAGCCATTAATGGCTGCCCCTCAGCCATGCCATCTTGCCTTGGGGTGACCTAAGTGTAGACTAAAACCTCCAAAAACTGTAAGATAAATAAACTTTTCCTTTCCTAACTTTGAGCATC
>PVLA01018665.1:0-13986 GCA_004027455.1 Hydrochoerus hydrochaeris
ACTTACATGTACTATAATTTTCCTTCCCTACAAATGACCAATAGAAACTGATGAGATATACATATCCAAATTGTTCAAATTGAAACCATTTACATAGTCTGTACCTGGACATATTCAAAATGGAAATAAAGATCCTGGTCTTCTAATTCCATTATGAACCCTAAAAGGTAGTTCAAAAAGCTCATTAAACCAGACAAATAGAAGGGTAAGACAAATTATGTATTTTCCTTGTATCTAACAAGACTTAAAGGGATACAAAAATCTTCAGTAACAAAAATAAGCATTATTGAAATGCAATACTCTCACCAATCAAAATTAATGCAAATATCCATGATGATAACATGTCAAAATAATAAAGCTAAAATCAATGTCTAATTTTTCTCTTTGCCTCAGTCTCCAATATGACTCTAAAAGGCATTAATTTAGAATGCTGTATGTTACCAAATCCTTCGGAGATCATAGCTTTTGTTTTCCATAAGAATGCATATCTTGACTGCTAGAAACTGGCCTAAACTTGGTTATCTACTTAGTGGATCAGCAAATGTGTACCAGGTGGCTACAAAAGTCATCTGTCATGAGGACTCAGAAAGAAAGCTCAGGCAAGAAATTACAAACTTATATATTCTAATTCTTGTTGGTAGTTATTATGTGTAAAAGCAGAAGTAGTACTGCCCAAACATCTCCTGAGTGGGATAAGTAAATGAAGACAAAATAAATTAATAGTCCTCAGAGACATAGCGTAGTGACTGAGTGGGGTCACAGTTTAATTACAAATACTAGACAAATCCAGCTATAGAATAGATTGAATAGAAACCTATTCAATCGAAATGGTGAGTATTCTTATGCACTGTTTTTCAATAATTTCATTGATTATATTTTCATGACAATAGCTAAGCAAGATATCAAATAATGCATTCTGGTTGTTTTGGGAAGTAATTTTGTTTTCTAGAGAACAGCAATATACCTAGACAATATATCTGTTTCATTATAATTTTTAATCTCCTAAGACAAGGCACATGGGTTGAGAAAAACAGGAAGCATGGGAAAGGTCATTAAGTAGTTACAGATATAGGACATGTGTCTTCTAGTATCGGGTTTATCACCAATTCATGGTGTGACTTTGGGAATGTACTTTCTATCTTTGGGCTTCAATCTTTTATATATAATAAGGGAGTTAGAATAGATTATCCGTAAAGATTCTTTGAGCTTGTCAGTTTAGGCCTAGTAGAAAATTGATTTGGTGGATAGGGCCAATTTTACTTAAAGACTGGGAATGATATGAATAAAAACTTGCGTCCTTCCCTCTCAAAATTTCACCACTTGATGCCTAGCTGAGAATCCTCACATCAAAACTGTTACAGCCTGGACTCAGTGTATAGTCCAAGACCCATAGATTTAAGCAGTCTATCCTAATTCGCATAGGCTTTTCTTGTCATGAACTATTCCCCATCAAAACATCGCTTAGGACTAGAGACTGCTTTTAAGTTCAAAGCCATTATAATTTGATAAATGGATTTAAGCTAATGAGTTAATGATAGAACTGGAAGATATGATCCATTTGAGCAGAACTGTTTGTAGTCTGACTGATTGAATGTCTACTATGTACCCTTTAACTTTGTAACTTGAACAACTACATCTAAGATGACAATATGTGATTTATAAACTAGTGATTTCTTAGTCGGGTTTTGTCTCATTTTCCTTTTTTTTCTTTTTCTTTCTTCCTTTTAGAATTCTGTATTGTTACTACCCTTTTTTCTGTTTTGCTTTTTTTCTCTTTAAATAAAATTTTTAAAATGTACAATTGCTATTGTAAAAAAGAGGAAATAAGTGCTATAAAAGATACAGCTGCATGTATGTTTAGGTGTGTGGGATTGATAATCATTTTTCTAGGTTCTTGTTGGATTGTTGAACAGATCTGTTTGCACTCTCACTGCTTTAGTGTCCACTTTGTGTTGTTTAATTTTGTTACTTGAATAGCTATTTCTAAACGAACAATATGTAATGTATCAATTAGTGATTTCTTACTCTTTATCTTCTTTTCTTGAAATTCTGTAATATTTTTGCCTTTTTCCTGTTTTTTTCTCTTTAAATAAAAAAGAAAACTATCAATAACAAATGCTGGAGATGCTATAGGGAAAAAGGAACTCTCTGCACTGTTGCTAGGAGTTTAGATTGTTGCAACCACTGTGGAGGTCATTCTGTGGAGGTTCCTCAAAAATATGGGTTTGGAAGTCCCATTTGACCCAGCTATTCCACTTCTGGACATATTCCCAAAAGAAGTGAAAACATCATATCACAGTGTTATGTTTATAGCATCACAATTTTTAATAGCCAGATTTGAGAAACAACCTAAATGCCCATCAAAGGAGGAATGAGTAAAAAAGATGTGATATTTTTATGCAATGGAGTACTACTCAGCTATAAAGAATGATCACACTGAGATATTTATAAATAAATGGATGCAATTTGAAACCATACTCATAAGTGAAATAAATCAAACTCACTTGTGTAAATACCATATTGTCTCCCTAGTGTAAGAAATCATAAGAGTACATAAGATACAAAATCCTCAATAAGTACAATGGAAGAATAAGAATTTACTCAAAGGGAACAAATAATATCTCAGGGAAAAGGATGAAAAAGAAAAAGGAAGGGAAAGAAAAAATATCCAAAATTGAATAAACACACTTAGGATAGCTAAGATGATTGTGCTACAAATTCTATAAGTTCTTGGAACAGAACAGTTAACATTCACAGGATTAGAACAATTTTGCATGTGTGTGTCTGGTGATCTGAGGAAGTCTTGAAGATCATTATGTTAAATAACAACCCTAGTTATGCTTCTACCACCTTGTTTTGAAATTCAAGGATTATAAAGCAGTTTTATGAATGACTTTATAACAAATTAAGTAACAGATAAAATGGAGAAAAACTCCTAGAAAGACAAGTAACTTATTGATTATATAGGGAGGAGAAAATTAAATAAATCTATGTAGCAAACTTAAGAATGCAACTAATAATGAAAATTGTCATAATCAAGATTATCTTCAAAATTCCCACAAAGGAAAACTCAGGACCTTGTGGCTTTACTGACAAATTATATTAAAGAATTATTACTAATTCTTTTCAGATTCTTCCAGAAATTAAAAAAGAAAGCACTTCTCAAATAATTTAAGGAAGCAATATTTTCCTTGTATGCAAAAACATAAATATTTCATTATGAAAGAAATTGACCGATATCCTTTGTGAATACTGATGTGAACTGAGTTGAGAACTGGAATATATAATTAACAAGTAAGATTTATCCAAGTATGCAAGGTTGTTACAACCTCCAAATACGAATGACTATTGTATGTTATATTAATTAAAGTGAACCATACCTTTTTCTTTGCCTACCTAAACATTCAAAGAAAAATCATTTAATAAATCCAATAACTTACCAACATAAAAACATTCAATAATTTTAGAACAGCCTAGATTCCTATTAACATTTGAAATGATAAAGAAAATTACATAATTTAATCATAAAGAAGAATTAAATTATGTAATTTGTAGGAAAATTAATGCAGCTAGAAGTATTCATGTTAAGTGAAATTAGCAAGACTTATAAAGTTAAAAATCATGTAACTTCTCTTATAATGCAAAGGAAATTTTAAAACTTACATTGAGGAATGGGAAAAAATAAACTAAATTTTAAAACTAAATTCAGGGATGGGAAATGCAGGTTCATCTCATTCTCATAATTAGACAATGGCAAAACTCAGCTTGCCTTGACATCCTCAACAGCAGCTGCAACTTATGATAAGCAATTCAGTCAGAAAGTACCTTTTGTGCTCACTTGCTTCAAGAGCAAATTGGCTCAGCATAAGACAAGGACTGGTTCTTCTTGACCACCCAAGCCTCCAACCTTAATAAACCTCCATCAGCCTAGAACAAGTCTGCTTGACAGCATGTGACCCAGCCTGCATAATCAATTATAAGATAATCTGATATCAGCCTTTTGTGCTTCCTGCTTAAAACATATATAAATATCTGTTTAACCCCAAGATGGAACTGGTGATTTGGAACTCATTTTCACCCAGCCCACTAGTGTAATTGTTTCCTTCCAACTCCTCAGTGGCTGCATGTTTTCCATTTGATTTTGACCTGGTTTCTCTACAACATTTAAATAAAGCTAAAAATTATACAAAATTATACAAATTAATAAATAGACTTAATTGTCACAATAAAAAGTTCACAGAGTGGATGATAGAAGGAAAGTCATGGGAGACTATCAGCTGCTATAGGGCAGGTTGGATGGGAAACCCACTTAAAGGTAGGGATTGGTGATCACAGACTCAGTTCCTACAGTCAGATACCATTTCAGCCTGAGTTACACAAGACTGGAAGCTCACAATGGTGTCATGTTCCCACTGCTAAAAGGAGACCCCAAATAGGGTCTTATAGCATGCTATTTCTCAAGTAACCCTGATAGATACCACTATAATGGATTTCCTGTTGCTGCTGTAGTTTAATTGATTGCTTAGTAGTAATCAAGACTCAATGGGTAATTTAGTGCCAGTGAACTTATCTACTGAATTCACTACCACTCCCAGGAAGAGAGACAGAAATTGTTCCTATTCCAAGAACATGAGCTGAATCAAACTCTGTAAGAATGCCTGCAACTATGGAATAAAGTCATCCTGGGTCTGACCTAACTCTCTAATTGCAGAGTGCAAGGTCATGAGTTTGATCCCCAGTACAAAAAAAGAAAGAAAGAAAGAAAGAAAGAAAGAAAGAAAGAAAGAAAGAAAATACAGAATTACAGTGGTGGGATCAGAGGAGTTATTGTGATGTGAGCACTCAGATTCTGGCAAAGAAGCTATTTGGAAACCTGTGTTTATTAGGTTATCACTATGGTATATTTATTTTTTCATTGGCTCTGGTTTAACAGACATCTAGTTCTCCCCCTCCTCTCAGCTCTTAATCAAGTTTTGTCATGTCAAAACTCTGAGGCAATATTAACATATTTCCTTATTCTTTTTTCAAATACATAAACCCTTTTAAAGTTTTTAATTTCAGTTAGCTACCTCACATACTTGTATATTTACTAGTATAATTGCTTAACTATCTCTAAGATTTTGGCTCTTGCATATCTTACTTAACTTACTGTCTTCACTATAAGCCAGTTTTTATAATCATATAACATTTTGCAGTAACAAAGTGAACTCATTTTCTACCATGTCTCACCCATGCCCACACAAAATATCCTCTGAAAACTTTCATTGCTAAAACTTCAACTCAACCACAAGTGCTCCAATAAAATTAGAAACCACATCAAACTTTGTCTCTCATCTACCACTGTTTCTCCCTTCAAATTTCCTCTTTATTGCCTCAAACCACTCATCCAAACACCTAACATTCTCTTTACCCCATCTAAAATACCTCACTGCAGAGAAACCACAAATAGTAAAATGTCATAGGTTGCATAGAGAACAAAGTGAAAAACAAAAACTGGAAAGACAGTCAAGGATTAAATCTAAGGATAATGTTATAAATAGAAGCTATTCTTTTAGCAAAGTGCAGTGACATGGTCAAAATCATTTAAAGTAACAGAAGGGATAAATATAGCACTGGACCTTCAGACTTCAAAATTATTCATGGGGAGGAACAGCCATCTAAAAGTCTCCATGTGATCAACAGTCTGCTCTCATTTCTCTACTACCTGACTACAGTAACCTCCCTGACAAAAAAGGGAGGAGAAAAAAGATGGGGGCATATATAATTTTTAAAGTTATATATTGATTTAGATACTGATATAGGTACAAGCAGGAGGGTGGGGAAACAAGGAAAAATAAGATAGTCAGCATCCCTGCAATTCTTCCAAGGCAAAGCAATGGGCCCAAAGTGGGAAGAAAACAAATACCAGGCAGAGAAATATATGAAAAGTTCTTGGAAGGAGTGAAGAAAATACATGATTTCAAAGAGGAAATGAGTCAAAAGTTCACAGCAATTACACTCAATATGTTCACAGTGAATTTCAGGAAGACATTTAAAAATCTGGATTAGTTTACCAAAACTTTAAAATTTGAATGACTGGTTCAAAAAATGGTATGGAATCCTTAAAAAGATATTACATAGAAATATCTGAAATAGAAGATAGCATAGAATTCATACATTATACATATAACTAATGAGGAAAAAATAGTGAATTATGAAAAAGAACTCAAAGAAGCCAAAAAGAAAATAAGAGAACAAGAGAAGACTATGCAGCAGATATTACTTGACACCAAGAAGGTGACTGAAAAGCTAATTGGGGCTAGAGAAAAAACAGATGATAACACAAATGGATTCACTGATATGCGTGCAGGAATTATGGAGGAAAAATATCTAAAGATGATTTTAAAATTTAAAATATAAGTAAGTAACACTTATAGAACATAAAACAATTATGGTGAAAGGAGAAGTTCACCAAGGCATAGCCTCATTGAATTCACAGTTATCCAGAAAAAAGTACCAACAGAATTTTAAAGGCAGCCAGAGAAATATAAAAAAAATCATATATAAAGGTACATCAATTAGAACAAGGCAGGCTTCTCAGCAAAAATCCTGAATATAAAAAGATATTGAAGTATTATGAGCCCTAAATGCTAATAACTTCCAACACAGATTAACTTATTCAGCAAAGCTGTGCTTCAAAATAGATGGATAAATAAGCTATTTTCATGAAAAAGTCCACCCCAGAAGAGAAATGAGTGCTAAATTAACTCTATTCTTGACAGAAAAAATGAATTTGGTACAGCTAAAATCACACAGCAAACATGTGAGGCTAATGGGTAAATAAACAAAAATATTAGGAAAATAAAAACATGATACACCAAGAGATAAAGTGTAGAAGGCCAAGTGGATGGCTCTCTTTGAATGCAGAACTATTACTGTTGCATTATTTAAATTGGGCCCTGTCTCCATGTACTGATATGTGCAGAGTGGGCTATATTATTTTCTTATGCCTTCAATAGAATCTAACCAATGCAAATAGACTGTGTAAGGTACTGGTATGTAATCTTTAAGGTTAACTAATAATTTCCTGTTTCCTCAAATTGTGTTCCCTGCTAAATGAATGAGCAGGATGGCAGATCCAGAAAGCTCCAGGAATGTCAGCTGGGTATGAGCCTTAAAATAAGAGGTTATGACTTCCCAGGACATGAAAGTATACATATATGAAACTGAAGCAACAACCTCCTAAATTCATTCATATGCTATCCCTATTGAATTATGCAGAGCAGTCTTTCTGCATATCTTTCTCCCTGAATATTGGAAAGCTGCTTGCTCTCCACCAGACTAGATCAGCTCACTTTGCTCATATAATTCCCACCATCCTCACCATCACTCATCCTTGAACCACTCCCTATTTCACAAGATAATAAATTCTGGGAGAGACCTTGGATCATGGTGTTTGTCCATATATACTCACTTGGATTGGATTTAGGACCCCTTGAATGAACAAAACTTTGAATAGTCTTAGTGTCTTTAGTCTCAGCATGAGTTGCATTGGAAGTGGTAGATTGGAATTAAAAACCTTTATTACAGTAAAACTTCAATGTGATTGCAAATATAATTTTCCAGATTATGAGGAGGACTGGAAAAGTAATTACAGTATTGGGATCACAATATACAATATTTGAATTGCAATATTGATATTTGTATTACAATGATGAAGAAGGTAATGGTACTAAATAATGAACGTATCTGAGTAATATATCCCAATGTTAACAGCTTCAACTTGCCAATCAAAAGATACAGACAGGTATAGCAGATCAAAGAACACAATTCAACAATCTGTTGCACTCCAGAAGCTCATGTAATCCAAAAAGATAATAATAGACTAAAAACTGAAGGATGGAAAACAATATTTCATGCATTGGAACACTGAAAACCATCAGGGGTAGCTATTCTAATCTCAGATGTGGAAAACTTTAAGTTTAAACTTTAGAAGAGACAAAGAAGATCACTACATACTAATTAAAGGAGCAACCCAACAAGAAGAAATAAATATAATCATATGTTCATTGAGTGCTGAAGTGTCTAATTTAATAAAATACAAACTGCTGAATTTAAAAGATAAAAAACACATTAACACAATTATGTGAATTATAATACCCCACTTTCACAAGAGGCAGGTCAACTAAACAAAAAACAATAAAGAAATTTCAGAGCTAAACCACATCCTTGAATATATGGATTTACCTAATAGATGCAGAATACTCCACCTTTCTAAGACAGAGTATACATTCTTTCAAGCAGAACATGATACTTTTTTCCAAAGTAGATCACATACTATTCCACAAGGCCTTTTTAAGTGAATATAAAAGAATTGAAACAACCCAGTCATTATTCTTATACCACTGTGCAATGAAAATAAAAATTAATGATATAAGAAATTTCAAAAAATGAAGAACCTCTTGAAAAATTAAAAAACATTCCCCTAAATAGACACAGATGAGTCACAGAAGAAATAAAAGAAGAAATTTAAACATTTTTGGTAGCTAATGGCAATGACTGTACAACTCAAAAAAATCTCTAGGACACTATTGAAGTGTCCTAAGAAGAAAATTCATTGTAATCAATGCTCACATTAGTAAAACACAAGTAATTGACCTAGATACTTGAGAAACAACAAACCAGACCCAATCCAAAATTAAAGAAAGAAACTATGAAGATAAGAGTAGAAATTAATGAAATTGAGACTAGGGGCCAGGGATTTAGCTAAGCAGCATAAGCACTTTCCTGGCAAGTGTGAGGTCACTCCTGGTACCAACAAAACAAAACAAAACAAAACTAAGTTGAGACTAAAAATC
This sequence comes from Hydrochoerus hydrochaeris, assembly GCA_004027455.1. NCBI lineage: Eukaryota > Metazoa > Chordata > Mammalia > Rodentia > Hydrochaeridae > Hydrochoerus > Hydrochoerus hydrochaeris. Next base: position 8,838 of record PVLA01018665.1, read on the forward strand.
TGTTAAAAAAATCAATTAATCATAGCTAGTAAAATAATAAATGAAATATATAAGCCTCTGGCCAGACTTACTAAGAGAGAGAAAATACTCATATCAATGCAATTCAAAGTGAAAAGGTGAAATTACAACAGACACTGTCAAATTCCAGAAGATAGTATCTGCTTAGTAAATTTATTTCCCAGCAAAGTAGCGGATTTCAAAGACATGGAAAGATTCTTAGACACAATGTACCAAATCTGACCCAAAAAGAAACAAATATGCTTAGCAACCCAATGACAAGCAATGAAACTGATTTGATAATGAAGAATCTAACAGGCAGGCAGGGAGACAGAGCCAGATATGCTACTGTGCACTGCAGCCACAATTTGAAAACTTGCTTTCTACAGGTAGTCAGTGCAAGCAGCCAGATGCAGCCAGATCTACCCGTGCACAGTCAAAGCTGCTGCATGAAATCTTACCTCCCTTAGGTGACCAGGGAGAAACAGCCAGATCCAACCTGTGTACCCACAGGCTGCCATTTGAGATCCTTGTTATCTCTGGCATCCAACATCCACCAGGAGAATCACAAAAGCACAGCCCTTGTGCCTATCTCCATCAGGGGAGCCCTGGTGTAGACACAGGCTGAAAAAAGAAGCATCCCCATACCACACACCCTGAACAGAATTGAAGCCTCAGTGAAGCTTCATGGGTCTAGAACTCACATCCTAGTCCCTCTCTAGAAACCTGGGTTCAGAGAAACCGAGGTGTCTGGTCCATTCCCCTACACCATGGAGAAGTAGCCGATGAGGGACATGCCTGGAACTGACTTGTTCGGAGGAACCCAGGAAAATGTCAAGACAAAAGGAAGAAAAGGTAATCTCAGACCTCTAGCCCACACAGAACAAGTCTGAGAGGTCTAGACGTTGAAGAAAATGGAAGTCACAAGCCTGAAATCTCCAAAAGGATAGCAACTAAAGTAAAGAAACAACTTCATGAGACTGTAAAAGTAGTCAGTTTAGAAATAATATTTCAAGTAAAAGAAATCACAAACACAATGAAAAGACTGCTGATAATAAAGAAGACATAGATAAAAAAAGGAGCATAGTAACATAATTGAAACCTTGAGTAAACAATATAGGAAAGAATTACAATGCATGAAACATATTCAAAGAAATATCCAAGAAATGAAAAAGTTGATTGAAAGCTGACAAAACTGTTTGTGAAGGTCTGAAGATAGACTTTCAGAACTTGAAGACAGGAACACAGCAAGCAATCATGAAAGGAAAAATCTCTTAAAAATAACAAGGAAACAGGAAATAACATTTCAGCAGCTGCAAGATGACACAAAAAATAATAATTTAACAATAATAGCTATCAGAGAAAAAGGCAGGGGCCAACACAAATGAAGTAAAAAGACTATTAACAGATGTAATAGCAAAAAACATCCCAAACATGGGAAACAGATCTGGCATCCAGATAAGTGAGGTATGCACAATTCCAGCTAGCTATAACCAAAGCAAATCTATGTGCAAACATAGAATAATCAAGATCCCAGAGATTCAGTACAAGAACAGAATATTAAAATCTGTTAGAGAAAAGAAAATGATCATGTATAAAGGAAAATCCATCAGAATCAGGACAGACTTCTCAACATAAACCATCAAGTCAAGAAGAGTTTGGAAGGCTGAGGGTTTAGCTCAGTGGTGTGCCTGTCTGGCAAGCACAAGGTCATGAGTTTGATCCCCAGTACCCAAAAAAAAAGTTGAGAGTGAAGTATTTCAAACCCTGAAAGAAAACAACTTCCAACCTAGTTTGATGTACCCTGCAAAACTATCTTTCAAAATTGATGGAAAAATAAGATACTTCCATGATAAACAACAACTGAAGGAATTCATGACCACCAAACCCACCCTACAAAGAATACTGAAGGACATTCTAGGGAGAAATAAAAAAGACTATGGTTCCAGGAATAGTGGCAGAGGGGGATCACTGAGCAGGGCAGACAATGGAAGGGAGGGGAAAAATAGGCAGCTAACAGCAGGAAAATAGCATGGCAAAGACAAGGCAGTACATGTTGGCCATAACCATTAATGTAGATGGCCTCAATTCATCAATAAAAAGAAACACAGGGGGAGTGAATCAAGAAACAAAATCCATCAATACACTGTATACGTGAAACACATTTAACTCAAAAGGAAATTCATAGACTGAAAATCAAAGAAGAAAAAACAAGTATTTCACATGACAGGAGACCAGAAAAAGAAAGGAAGGGTAACCTGCCCATCAAACACAGGATGGATAAGAAAGATATGCTATTTTCATACAATGTGAAGTTATTCAGCTATAAACTAGAATAATCTCAAGGCTTTTGTAGGTAAATGGATACAAGTGGAGATCATACAGGTGAATACTGAGTTAGCTCCCTAGCAAGAAAAACTGAAAGAGTTAGTGGGACCCAAAAAGCACGATAGATGTTATGAAAATGAGAGGTGAGGAAATGTCTAAAAATGGAAATTGGTAACCATTGTTAAATTCCTATTATCATGTTTTTAATTATTGTATCATTTTCATAATTTTGTTTGGTTTCATTCTGTCTTGTGTTGTTAGATTTTACTGCATCTGATGGTTTGGGCAGCTATTTTGAAGATAACAGGATATATTAAGGTAACCATTGTTGATTTCCTATTTTCTTGTTTTGAAGTCTTGTAACACTTTCATTGCTTTGTTTTGATTTGGTTTGTTCTGGTTTTTTTGTTTGATTTTATTATGTGTGATGGTATGGACATCTATTTTGAAGAAAACAAAAGACATTATGGTAGCCAGTGTTGATTTCCTGTTATCTTGTTTTGAGTCTTATATCATTTTCATTGTTCTGTTTTGATTTGGTTTATTCTTTGTTTGGTTTGATTTTATTCTACTTAAAATGAAAAGTAAAAAAGTCTAACAAAAAGATCCTGATGGATTCATTGCTGAGTTCTGCAAAACTTTTAAAGTTGTTATATCACCAATGCTCCTCAAGGTTTCTTTGAAGAAACTGAGAGGGATAGAGTGCTTCCAGGTTCATTTGTGGAAGCCAGTATAAACTTGATCCCCAAACCAGGTAATGAACCAATATAAAAGAGAAATTTAGGCCAATCTCTTTAATGAACATAGATGCAAAAATCCTCAACAAGATATTAGCAAATAGAGTGCAACACATTATCAAAAATATGATACAACTTGATCAAATAAGTTTCATCCCAGAGATACCAAGATTGTCAAATGCATATAAGTCAATAAGTGTAATATATTTAAGTGGGAGCAAGATAAAAACCACAGGATCATATCACTACATACAGAAAAGTAAAATCAAATATGAATTCATGATAAAAACCCTGAAGAAAAGATGTATAGGAAGATCACATCTGAATTCAATAAATGCCATTTATGATAAACTAATAGCCAATATCACACTAAATGGGGAAATCATACAAGGATAGCAAGTATCATTACTTCTATTTCATATAGTACTTGAAGCATTACCCAGTGCAATTAGACAAGAGAAAGTAATAAAAATGTTACATAAAGGAAAAGAACTCAAATTATCATTATTTGCTCTACATTACACTCTACATAGAATATCCAAAGAACTCCAACAAAAACATTTTAGAATTAATAAGCAACTTTTGCAACATAGCAGGATACAAGATCAACACAGAGAAACAATTAGCATTTTGGTACACTAACAATAAGTATGATAAGAAGGAAATTGGAAAAATAATTTCACACAGTAGCTCCAAGAAAAATGAAATGTCTAGGAATTACCTAACCAAGGAAGTCAAAGACATCTACAAAGTAAACTACAGTACTCTGTGGAAAGAGATTGAAAAGCATATCAGAAAATGGAAAGATGTCACCTGATCTTAGGTAGGCAGCATCAATATTGCCAAAATGACCATGCTTCCAAAACTTTTATACATGTTGGGGATTTACCTCAGTGGTAGCACCTGCCTGGCAAGTGCAAAGTTGTGAGTTCTATCCCTGGTACTAAAACAAACAAACAAACAAGCAAACAAAAACAAAAAAACCCAAAACTCTTATACAGATTCAATAGTCCCAGTAAAAAATGCCAGTAGCATACTTTACACAACTGCAGAAAAAAATTTAGAATTCTTAGAGATTTGTTGAAAGTCAAGATTTTTGTATTAGTTATTTTACAGTCTTGAGCTCCTGAAATGTAAGCTCTGTCCTAGGAAAAATGAGGTGATGATACACCAATATAGGGAAAAAAAGAAATTATGCCAGTTTTGGTTCCCTGAAAATTTAAAAAATTTCATACATTGAGAGCAAATGTGAAGCTTCTATAAGGTACTATGTGTGTTATTCACCAGATAATGTTAATAATAAGCAATATATTTTGAAAGCTAAGTGCTTCTAATAATACCTCACGACATCCCTCTAGAGTAGAATGTATAATGATTCACTTTTTATTAATTAAAAAACTGACAAATTAACATGTTAAATTGTACAAATTTAAAGAGTTCATTAGTAGCACAGAAAAATTTAAATCCAGATGCCACTCTAGAGACCTTGATTTCAGTCAGGGTGCTATATATATATATATATATATATATATATATATATATATTGTTTGGAAAGAATCAAAAAATTATTGAGTTCCACCATTCTCTCTCAAATATTTATAGAGCATTAAAATAATTTACTCAAATTATATTTCACTTATAAATGTTGCATATATACATTTTAACATAAAAACTTTTATTTTTGGCCTGTTAATATTCTTAGGTACTGTAACAAAATATCATAGACAGTGTAATTTAAACAACAAATGTTTATTTTTTTTCACAGTTTTGAAAGCTCAAATTGTGAGACCAAGGCTCTGATATGGTGGATTTTATTGCGGCAGCTTAACTTTTTTTCCCTGCATAGGGGATGATTACCTTCTTGATTTAGTCTCCATTGGGGTAAGGCAGAGAGAGAGAGAGAGAGAGAGAGAGAGAGAGAGAGAGAGAGAGAAAGAGAAAGAGAGAGAGAGAGAAAGAAGACAGAGAAAGAGGGAGAAAGAGGAGAGAGAGAAAGAGAGAGAGAGAGGTCTGATTTCTCTGCCTCTTCTCATAAGAGTTCCAGCCTATCTACATTAAGGCCCAGCTCTTCTTGTCGGATTTAACCT
>PVLA01018666.1:0-13987 GCA_004027455.1 Hydrochoerus hydrochaeris
AAGGGCAGAGGTCTCCTTGAATTCAATAAGGTCAGAGTTAAGCAGGAGGGCCTGGTATTGCACAATCCTTGCATTGGAGAGCTACCTGTCAGGTGGAGCCCTAAGTAGGGCCTCAATAGCATGAGGTGCTGCAACCTGGAGTTTCTGTCCAAAAGTTAATTTATTGGCCTCTTTTACTATAGAGGCAGTGGCAGTGATAACTTGAAGACAGTTTGGCCGTCTGGTAGCCACTGAGTCCAGCCTTTTTGAGAGATAGGCTACTGGATGCTGCCATGGTCCCAGCACCTGAGTCAATACCCTTTTTGCTATTCCTCATTGTTGAGCAATGAACAGCAGGAAGGGTTTGGTTAGATCAGGCAGGGCTAGTGCAGGAGCCTGAGTGAGAGACAATTTTAATTGTTGGAGAGCTTGGCTCTCCTTTTCAGTCCAAACAGGAAGATCTGAAGGGTTCCCTCCCGTGGCAGCATGTAGGGGTTGAGCCAATTCAGCAAAGTCTAGTATTCAGAGGTGACAATAGCCTATAGATCCCCAAAACTCTCGAATCTGCTTCTTAGTTTGAGGCTCAGGGATCAGGAGGATTGCCTCAATTCTTTTGGAAGACAAAGCCCGTTTGCCTTCCACAATAATATATCCCAAGTAAGTTACCTCTTGCATGCATAGTTGAGCCTTTCTCATTGAGACACGATAACCTAGATGTCCTAAGGTGTGTAATAAGTCTTATGTATCCTGTAAGCAGTCCTCATAATTGGAGGCAGCCAAGAGGACATCGTCGACATACTGTAACAAGGTGATCCCTGGGTGCTCACTATGAACTTCTTGGAGGTCCTTATTCAGGGCCTTGTCAAATAATGTTGGAGCATTTGTAAAACCTTGTGGTAACCTAGTCCAAGTCAGTTGGGATGAACCCCCAGTATCTGGGTTAGTCCACTCAAAGGCAAAAATAGGTTGACTTACCAGAGCTATTGGGAGGGTGAAGAAGGCATCCTTGAGGTCGGGAACCGAATACCAGGTTTGATCTGGAGGCAAGAGACTTACAAGCATATAAGGATTTGGGACAGTTGGGTGGAGAGTGATAACACGTTGATTTACCTCTCTTAGGTCTTGAACTGGTCAATAGTCTGTAGTCCCAGGTTTCTGGACAGGCAGCAGTGGAGTATTCCAAGCTGATACACAAGGTACCAGGATGTTGGCCTCCTTCAGTCTCCAAGTGTGTTCTGATATTCCTGTCCGTGCCTGGAGATTGAGTGGGTACTGGCGTACCCTAGCAGGAGTAGCATGCAGCATGAGTTCAGTAACTAGGGGTGCATGATTAACAGCCAATCCAGGAGGGTTAGTTTCAGCCCACACAATTGGAATTTCCTGCCTGAGGAGATTCAGTAGTTTGGCCTGGGACTCTGAAGGAATCCTTTCTGGCTCTGCCAGTAATAAGAGTCTCTCTATAATGGGACAGATAACCAAGAGGTGAATGGGAGGGCTCTCCCATCTTAATGTGCCTTGGAGATGAACATGAGGACCATCCTCAGAGAAGCTAATATTTGCCTGAAGTTTATGAAGTAGGTTCCACCCAAGTAGAAGCTCAGGGCATCAGGAACCATGAGAAAGGAATGAGTCAAGGTCTGGTTCCCTAAATGAGTAACTTTAGTATGAGCCCATGGGTAGCATTGGACGTCACCGGTGGCTCCTTGAATGGCTAAGGTATTCTTTGATATTTCCCCTAGAGGGTGCTGTAACACAGAATAACTGGCCCCTGTGTCCACCAGGAAATCTATGGGTTGCCCCCCATATTTAAGGTTACCCAGGGTTTAGGGGGAGTGGACGAACTCTGAAATTGTCAATCTCTCTCCAGTAAAACATGGGGAGTGGTTTCCCCTTTCTCCAGCTTAGCTTTTAGTGTTGGGCAGTCCTTCTTCCAATGGCCTATTTCTTTGCAGTACACACATTGGTTTTTATCTAATGGGGTTCTCGGTTGTTGGCCCTTTTCCTTTTTGTTCTGGGTATGCTCTTCTGTCAACATGGCCAAAACACAATTTTTTAATATCCTGTGGATCTTCTCTGTTGTCAAAAACCTTTTGGGCTATTGCTACTAACTGTCCTAGCACCATTCCCTCAAAACCCTCCAATTTTTGTAATTTATGCCTGATGTCAGGGGCCAGCTGGGAGACAAAGGCTGTATTAATAGCTTGTCTATTTTCTGGTGTCTCCAGATCTATGGGTGGATATATACAATAGGCCTCCAGGAAAGCTGATGGGGACTCAGAAGCCATTTGTCTCACCTCGACCACCTTAGACAAATTAGTTGGCTTTTGAGCCACAGCTCAAATCGCTCTAAGTAGAGTCTGGTGATACCAATCAAGAGCCTCCTTACCTCCATCTGTGTTAGGGTTTCAATTGGGATGAGTCAAGGGAAATACAGCATTAAGTCTTATTGGATCCATGGTGGTTTCCCCATTGGCATCAAGGACAGATCGATGTGCCAGGGTACAAATTCAATCTTGCTCCTCAGAAGTGAAAAGAGCCTGCAAAACCTGCTGACAGTCTTCCTGGGTTGGGTGATGGGTGAAACAAATAGTCTCAAGAAGTGATATTAATGCCTGTGGGTTTTTGGGAAAAGGAGGGTTATGCAGTTTCCAATTATACAAATCATTAGTAGAAAAAGGAACATGTGTGAAAATAAAGGCCTGAGAGGAGTCTGAGGGAGGGGCCTCTCAAAGAGGGAGGATGGAGGGAGGTGACCCAGTGGAGTCAGGGCATGGTGCAGAGGGGAAGGAGGAGGACAACGGCTGTGGGTAGGGGAGGGCCAGGAGGTGCAGGAGCTCTTGGCATTGGCAGTGGACTAGGGGTTCACGGGGGAGATACTGACAAGCTTGGAGGTGGTAAGGAGGAGGTCGGGACAGAGGAGGAGAATCATCAGGTGGAGGTAGGACTGCAGGAGGAGAAGGGGGAGGCGACACTTTAACCACCTTAGTCCTCATCATTGCCACGAGGGGAGGCTGGGCTCCCCAGGGCCCTTCTCCTACCAATTTTCACATCCAGGAAGGGGGGTCTTGGATAAGGTCGATCCAAGTTTCAGCATAGTCCACCTGACCTGGGTGCATGTTTGGCTTATGAGGGGGTCCACGGATGACCTTTTGGACCTGTTGAGAGACTTGTAAGTTAAAAGTTCCTTCTGATGGCCATCCAACACCGAAGGAAGGCCACTCGAGCTCACAGAAATGTCTTAGCTTCTTAGGGTAGACTGGATCTCCATATCCAGCAACTCAATCCTTAAAATCCTTAAAATGATTAAGAACAAGTTGCAAGGGTGACATAGGGGAAAAAACGGATTGACCCATAATGGCAAATAAACAAGACAGGAGCACAAAAGAGAGACATAGGCAAGACGGCAGCAAGCCCGCCAAAAGACACAGGAATCACTTGAAAAAGGGCTATGGAGAGACTGGAGCGGGTTCCTGATCAGCAGCCAGGAGCTGGTTTTAAATTAACCAGGTGGCCACTCTCCTGTTTGCCAACTGCAGATCTGCCCCAGGGATTTAAAACAATCAATAGCCCCACAAAAATACCATCAGATTAGAGTTGACTTGAGTCAATCAGCTGATAAAAAGAAAGCTTTGAAAAACGGCTTTTATCTCAAATACTGCCTCAATTGTGAGGATGTTCGGTATCAAGAGAATTGGGACAAGAGGATGAAAGTGCAGGAAAACTGAGACAAGGTTCTGGCAACGTCTTGCCTGGACAGGAACTAATCAGGGGTTTTGATTCCCCAAATATAGTGCACCCAACAGAGATGGACTCCTCTTTCCAGCGGCGGTACCCACCCTAATTATGGTGACATCTCGCCCCACTGGAGTCAAATCTGGAAACTTAATCCGAGACATAGAAAGGGAAAGAGTTAGAAGAGGAGAGAATTGCAGAGCAAAACAAGAACAGTGAATACCTGCCAGTAGACGGAATCCAGGTGCCTTGTTCCTTGAAAGTGTCCGATCCGTCTGACGACTAGGAGTCCAGGGTGAACCCCGAAAAAGATGGGATCCCGGACGAGCCCCCAAATGTGATGGCTAAAAATGACAGACTTCAAAATTAAAAAGAAGTGCTTTATTAGCTGAGCTCAGCGGCACACTATCCCAGGAGGCGATCGGGAAGTGTGCGTGCCTCCACTGTGGAAAAACCTTTTTTTAAAGTTACAGACTGCAAGGGGAGGGGGCACCTGGACCAGCTTACAGACTGCAAGGGGAGGGCTTGGAGTTTCAGGATCAGCTTACAGACCGCGCATTTCAAGTTTTTTTTTTTTTTTGAGCTTACAACAAATCTCAAGAGCCATTGAAGAGCGACTGTCTTAGCCACCAGAGAGTGGGTAAGCCACCCTCTCACTCCTTGCCCTCACAGGAGATTTCATCACCATCAGATTCATCGCTGATTGATCTACTTGGATTTGCTGCTGAAGACTGATAGGGCTCGGGGTCCACAGCCCCCATTAAGGTGTCCTTCTCAGAGCCTCAAGTCCCACTGGAGGTCTCAGGTAAGACATTCTCTGTACTTGTGGACATAGAGGCCATATATAATGTTCTTCCTGAGTCTCCAGGCCTTTGTACTAAGTCCTCAGTCTCTGTAGTGGGTGTTGACAGCCAACCTACACAGCCTTTGCAGACAGGGCCTATTCCATGCAGGTTCCAGACTCTCTTCTTTACCCATAGCTTCCGAGTAATTCCAACATGTCCCACACTCCTTTTAGGTAGAGATCTTCTTCAAAAGCTTAACTTACCCTTTACCTTCTCCCTCCCCACAGCTCTCTAGCCTGTAGACACCCTCACAGTGTGTGCAAAGCCATCCCCTCCCCTCCCTTCTTCTCTGGTCGATCCCATAGTTTAAGATAGCTCCAATCCCACTTGTGATACCCATGCCATGCTTATTTTAATTTGTCTTAGGGATCCTTCAATTTTTCCTTGCGTTCCCCAATATCCCATAGTTCCCAAACATTTACAGGGACTTAAACCTATAACCAAGAGCCTTTTAGACAATGGTTTTCTTAAACCTACCCATTCACCCTATAATACTCCCATTTTCCCGGTACTCAAGCCTGATGGGTCTTATTGTCTAGTACAGGATCTTAGGGTAATCAGTAACACTGTTACCCCAATCCACCCAGTGGTGCCAAACCCTTATACCATGCCCTCTCATATCCCTCCCTCCACCACTCAGTTTACAGTTGTGGATCTTAAAGATGCCTTTTTTTTTTTACTATCCCCTGCATCCTGATGGTCAGGATTTCTTTGCATTTACATGGAGTGATCTAGACACTGTCAGGTCTCAACAACTGACTTGGACAGTGCTGCCCCAAGGGTTCAGGGATAGCCCTCACTTCTTTAGCCAAACTCTTGCTAAAGTGACCTTGAAGCACTTGATCTCACACCTAGCACTCTCCTTCAATACATAGATGACCTTCTCTTATGTTCTCCATCCCATACATTAGCCATACAGCAGTCAGCTAGTCTCCTTAGCTTTCTTGCTGGTCGTGGGTACAGGGTCTCTCCTGTTAAAGCCCAAGTAGCTTCCCCAAAAGTCAAATATTTGGGTTTCTCTCTCTCTCCTACCACTTGTTCCATCACTACAGATCTTAAGGTGATTCTTCGGGATCTCCAGGTGCCCACATGATCCAGCCCATGGATCAATCTGTGAGTTTCCCCTAGAAGAAGGAAAATGGGGTGGGGGCTGGGTAAAGAGAGAGAGATGGAGACAAGTTGAGGGGTTCCAATCAAGTCTCGTTTATTGAGGAAGTGTCCCTGGCTTATAAAGAAGCGGAGGCAGGAAGTTATCAAGCATGGATAGGTCATCGTCATATCCTGGGTCAGGCGGGAGAGGATCATGGGAAATGTAGGCTGATGCACGGGATGCCCACAGGAGGGAGAGACGGGGTGGCAGCAGTGAAGCTATCCCGCCGCTCCCTACATCTCCTCCCTTATCACTTTATAGGAGTATGGCAGGTCCTGTGAGGACAGCGCCTGTCTTGGGTCAAGGACTCTTTATATGAACAGAACCAGGCCTTACCCGTCATGGGCCTGCAGGACAGCAATTGGTCCTGTGCCTGTCTTAGGCAGCTGGTGGGGTAACATATGTGTCCTAGTTGCCCATCTCTGGCTACCTGTAGGACAGAGCCTGTCTTGGGTCAAGGACTCTTTATATGAACCCAACCAGGCCTTACCCGTCATGGGCCTGCAGGACAGCAATTGGTCCTGTGCCTGTCTTAGGCGGCCGGTGACGTAACATATATGTCCTAGTTGCCTGTCTCTGGCTGCCTGTCCAGTGCCTCAGGGCAGTTGGCTCACACATCATTATATGGGCTATTTGTAGGGATTGTTTCCCTCCAAGTTTCTTGATCTGCCATCTCCAGTTGATGATAATGCACCTGAATGGGCTTGGCCAGGAGTGTGTCAACCCTATTGTTAAGGAGTGTCATGATCCTTTGGAAAATGCAGGCGCCTACAGTGAGAATCAGTAGCAAGGCGGCCAGTGGGCCTAATAAGGGCGCAATGTAAGGAAAAAGGCCTCCCCACATGGAGGAGAGGGAGGTTTCTCTTAGGTGGTCTCTTTCTCTGTTTTTGAGGCGGTTTCTTAATTTTGTCATGGAATCTTTGATGATGCCTGAATGGTCAGCATAGAAGCAGCATTCTTCCTTGAGGGCAGCACATAGTCCTCCTACCTTTAAAAACAAAAGATCTAACCCTCGTCTGTCTTGCAAAACTACTTCAGATGAGGAGGTAAGGGACTCCTGTAGAGCTGTTATGGAAGTCTCTATTTCCTTAAGATCTTGGTCTATAGCTGTTTGTAATTGACATAGGTGTTGTTGTCCCATGACTAGTGCTGAGGTTCCTGTTCCTATACCTGCCATAACTCCCATCCCCAGGAGTATAGCTAAGGTCAATGATACTGGTTCCCGATTAGACCTATAATCTGTTTGGGAAGCCTGGAAGAGGTAATATCCAGGATGGTACGTAATGCGAGGAAAAACATTCACAAGGATACAATAGTCAGCTGACGTATTGAAAACATCAGTCGCTATGCAGGGAGTGAGGCCAGTATTATAGGCCCAAAATGTCCCGGAGGTGGAATGATATATTTACCCTTGTCGAATGATTGGTGAAACCAGGCACATAGAGGCTTATGTTTACCGGGCCAGTTACTGGGCTTACCAAGGCAAGTTCCTTGTCCTGAGACATCAGGGAGGGTCAATTTATGAAATTGGGACCATGAACATTGGCTTGAGTCAGAGGAAGTATTGAAGGATGCATTGAGGGCTTTTCCTTCGTAGTATGGGGGAGGGGCACTTAGACATAACCAACAAGATTGAGTTAAATTAGGCTGTGTATGGTTTAAGGCGGTGTATGCCCCTACAACCAAATTAAACAGGCTAGAATTTGAACGTAGGGGGGTGGGTGTAAGACCCGATTGGTTTATGGGGGTTAAAGTGGATGGGAAGGCACGGGAAGCCTCTGGGGCTAGGTGGCTTATGGTGGTGCAGGGGGGGGTTGCCATGAATGACTACTTTTGATTTACTATCTTTAGCCCAATGATACCCCTTTTTGCATTTTGGACATATGTTTTTAGGGTTTGTCCTTTGTTTAGCGTCTGGAGACTGTGGGGGTCTGGGGCAATCCCTGGCAAAATGGCCTATTTGGTCGCATTTAAAACATTTGCCATTATTAGTTTTTCCTCCTTGTTTGTGTGCAAGAAGAACCTCCTTTACAGCTGCAGCCATAGCTAGGCCTTGATGGTAGGCAGGGCCTATGTCAGCGCACAGGCGGATGTAGCCTGAAAGGTCCTCTTTTTTTGTGTGTGGCCTGATTGCAGCCTGGCAGGCGGATGTTGCATTTTCATAAGCCAATTGTTTGACTAAGGTGGTGTTATTTTCTGAGGAGCCAAAGAGGCGCTCAGCTGCCTGTAAGAGGCGATCAACAAAATCACAGAAGGGTTCTTCTGGTCTCTGTCTAATATTAGTAAGAGAGGAGGTAACCTCTCCACTAGGGGGGAGCTTTCTCCATGCCCTGCAGGCAGCTGCATTAATCTGTGCGAAGAGGCCAGGGTCATATTGCATTTGGGCTTCTTTAGAATTAAAGTCTCCAGTTTCTGCTAACATGGGGAAGGTCCAAGGATTTTGTTGTCTATTGGCATTGTCTCTTGCTATAAGTTCACATTGGTCCTTGAATTTGGATTTCCAAAGTAAATAGTGGCCTCCAGATAGAGAGGCTTTAGCTAGATCTTTCCACTCATTTGATATAATCCAACCCTGTGTCATGGAATCTAGGACAGCAAGGGTGAAGGTAGCTGTGGGGCCATATTGAGTAACTGCTGTTTTTAATTCCTTTAAGGCAGTTACTATGAATGGCATATGGGTCCTGATGACCTGTGGGGCCAGCGGCACGGTGCCATCTTGTGCATCAGCATTATGTAGAGCGCCATTTTGTGGGGGTAGTGTCATTTCCGTTACCGGAAACGCCAATGTGGGAATGCCAGGTGGCAGGTAAACACCACCGGATGTAGGTGCCATTTTGAGTGTCCTCTTGTGCTCCAGAAAGAGGAAGTGGCGGTAAGTCGCCATCTTGCAGTGGCTCTGGGATATCAAGGATCACAGAGCTAGGGGGACTAGGCACATTGGGTGTACCTAATGCTGGCTGAGGGGTAGGATTGCGGGAGGAGCGTAATGCAGCCTCACCCTGAGTTAGCGTCTCATCAATTTGGGAATCTGCATGACGTTGAGTCAGTAGCTCAGAAATTAGAGTCCAATAAGCAAAGGAGGTCACTGGGACCTTTTCAGGACCAAAAACTCTATAGTAATCTTTAAGAGCATCACCTACTCTTTCCCATCGTTTAGTATCAGTGGAGCCCTCCGGAGGGAACCAGGGGCACACCTTTTGTATAAATTGAAAATACTGCAATAAATCTTTGGTTTTAACCTTTATCCCTCTCACTTTGAGGGCCTTGCTGAGGCCAGTAACAAACAACTCATGTTCACTTAAAGCTTGACCCATGCCGATTACGTTCACTTACCGTGATTTGGATGAGACGTCAGGCAGTCGTCTGTACAGATCACAGGGACAGAGTCCCCTGGTTACCGTGGCCACGGCTTTTCCTCTGTGAAAGATCCCTTGTTGACTTCCTCGTATTGGGGCCCCCATGTTGGGCGCCACTTGATCCGGCCTGCGGATCAATCCGTGAGTTTCCCCTAGAGGAAGGAAAACAGGGTGGGGGCTGGGTAAAGAGAGAGAGATGGAGACAAGTTGAGGGGTTCCAATCAAGTCTCATTTATTGAGGAAGTGTCCCTGGCTTATAAAGAAGCAGAGGCAGGAAGTTATCAAGCACGGATAGGTCATCATCATATCCTGGGTCAGGTGGGAGAGGATCATGGGAAATGTAGGCTGATGCACGGGATGCCCACAGGAGGGAGAGACGGGGTGGCAGCAGTGAAGCTATCCCGCTGCTCCCTACACCCACATCCAAACAACAGGTTATATCTTTCATAGGTTTAGCTGATTTCTTTCATCTCTGGATTCCTAACTTTGCAGCTCTAGCCCAACCCCTCTACAAAACTTGTAAGGGCCTCTTATCAGAACCCCTAGACCCCCACTATGCCCTTTCATAAATTGAAAGAGACTCTCCTAAGGGCTCCAGCCCTTATCCTTCCTGACCCCACCCAAACTTTCACTCTCTGTACTGCCTCTCAGGGTCACAGTGCTGTAGGTGCACTAGGACACAGAAAAGGACCTTCTCTTCAAGCAGTAGCCTACTTGTCAAAGCAGTTAGACAGCACAGTAAAAGGATGGGCACCTTGTCTCTGAGCCCTTGTGGCTGCAGCCCTACTAACACAGGAAGCTAAAAAGTATACACTATGGCAGTCTGTTACAGGACACTCACCTCATCATCTAAGTGAGCTTATCTCACATAAGGCACTCCCTGCCCTGATGACCTCTTCTCACCTTCAACAGGTGCATCTAGTCCTCTCCCAGGACCCTTCTATCTCTATTGCAACTAGTGGTCCTCTTAATGTGACAACTTTGCTTCCCACCTCAGAGGGCCACCCTCACCATGACTGCATTGAGGTCTTACAGAGGACTCCCACCCCTTTCCCTCACATTAGTAGCACACCCCTCTCTTTAGCCTTTGGCACATGGTTCATAGATGGCAGTTCAACAAACACAGACAGCCAAAAGAGAGCAGGATATGCAGTAGTTAACCAGTCAAAAGTTATAGAGGCTAATCCACTGCCACCTGGGAATCCTCCCAGAGGGCAGAACTTATTGCCCTTACAAGGGCT
Organism: Hydrochoerus hydrochaeris; assembly: GCA_004027455.1. NCBI lineage: Eukaryota > Metazoa > Chordata > Mammalia > Rodentia > Hydrochaeridae > Hydrochoerus > Hydrochoerus hydrochaeris. The sequence continues at coordinate 10,304 of PVLA01018666.1, forward strand.
CTTATATTAGCAAAGGACAAAGTCATAATTATATACACTGGTTCAAAGTATACCTTTAGCCTTTTACACTCCCATGCCACAGTCTGGCAAGAAAGGGGTTTTATCAGCTCTCAGGGAACCCTCATCATTGATGTACCTCTTATTCTTAAACTGCTAGAGGCAGCACTACTCCCAAAACAAGCAGCAGTTATTCATTGTAGGGGACACCAGAATGCTGCAGATCCCACTGCTCAAGGCAATGCCCTTGCAGATTCACAAGCCAAGTTAGCTGCACACAGGCCTTGTCCTTTTCATCTTCTCCCCTTAGTCCCAAACAGTCTGCCTCAACCTAATTATTCACCAGAGCAGCTACAGTTACTTCATAAACCAGGTTACACACAAAACACTCAGGGATGGATTTTCCAGGGATCAAAACTTGTTCTCCCAGATCAACAGGCCTTAGACATCATCACTGACTTTCACAACTGTTTCCATATAGGATCACAGGCCTTATACAGACTCTTAGCCCCAGTAGTTACACATCCCTCATTAAAGCCCATCATTCTTCAGATTACTCACACCTGTCATCTCTGCGCTAGGCCCTCTCCTCAGGGACACATAGCACCCCCTTCCTTCCCTACTCATCAGTTTCACGGACACACCCCTGGTCAGGACTGGCAGGTAGATTTTACACACGTGCCCTGCCACAAAACTCTCAAACATTTTCTCACCTTTGTTGGTACTTTTTCAGGATGGATAGAAGCCTTTCCCACAACCAGGGAGACTGCTGATGTAGACTGCTGTTACTAAAGTCCTATTACAGGAAATCATCCCAAGGTTTGGTTCACCTCAGAGTATTCGGTCAGATAATGGTCCAGCCTTTTTCTCTCAGATCTCTCAACAGGACTACAGCTAACATGGAGTGGCTCCTACCTGGTCTTCTTTGGAACTTCAATGGTGATCAAGGTCACTTGACTGCCATCCTGGTTCCACATCACTCAAGCTAAGCAGTGCCCTCCTAACCCTAACTCCCCTGACTCTAAACATTCGGAGAGGTCACCTCATCTCCTATCTCTCATCTCCATCTCACTAAGGCCCCACAGCCACAATTTTCAGGCTACGTCATGTTTTGTTATCCTATCTGGTTCCTGATCCCTTACATTCTATTAGTTAAATTTTCACTATAACTATCTTAGTTCTCTCTGCCCTCAGCTGTTTAGTTAAACATGAGACTCCTGTAGGTCTAAGATCTCATGTCACTTATAGAAACACAGCCATGGCCCTCCCCACACTTACTCTATAATTTCCCAAACATGATTCAATCATCAGGCCTTATATTTCTCATGCTTCTTATTCTTTCCAGCTCAACTCCTAAAACAGGGACCAGTCCTACCTACACTTTTAAATTTTACCCTTTCAGATGGGGGAATAATTACCTCTCATAACTTCATGCTTATTTTTCAGATTCTTCCTCACCATGGCCCTGATGGAACAACACATTTGGATCAAGGGCACTTTTCCTTCTACCTCTCCTGGGTCCTTTAACTATGATAGTGATCTGCCTCCTCACAGCACCTTGTGTTTTTATTTCTCCAATCTAGGATTCGAGCATTCACCAATGATTAATTCCTTGTCCTGGCTGAAACACCTGGCACCCACTTCTACTTGGACATCAACTGTCATCCTATCAACCTTCCTGAACCCCAATACGATGCCCCCTTTCAGCAGGAAGTAGTAAGAGAGAGACGTTGCCCTTTTCCTAACAATAAAAAGAAGGGAATGAAAGAGTTTTGCCCTAGAATAAATTATTGTATGATTATGGTGATGGTCTAACATGGTGGAAGGCCAAAGAGGGAACGCTTACCACTTCCTGCTTCTTCCTCAGCCCTAATTGCAACTCTCCTTCCTGTTTGCACGCACAGAGAATTCCAATTGGTTCCTCGCATGTCATCAATGCCCACCCTAAGCACCACCCCTGGTCAAAGGTTACATATATGCCATACCCCATGTTCCAGTCGAAGGAGACGGCCCAGCTGCCATGGGTTGTGTGCTCCTTTCCAGGTCCTTAACTCCATAAACCTGTTTATTTTGTACTTTTGCTTCTCTATCGCGCCAGATGACTCCATCATCCTTGACTCCACCTGGCCCTGCCCAGCACCATGGGGGCAGTGGTGGGGACTGAGACAGCAGGTCCTCTCTAGAGCCACAGGCACCTGGGGGTGTGGCCCAGGAAGGCTGCAGCCAGGATCACCAGGGTGCAGACCGGACCCCACCTGTGTCCCCAGCTCCAACTCCAGCTGGGCTGTCAAGAGCTCATCACCTCCTGTGAAGACCAGTGTCATTCAGGACTGCACAGAACCTCCATCTGGGAGATGAGGCGTTAGGAGGAGGACTAGATTATAGGGTCACCAAGCTGGGCCAATCCAAGGTGACCGATGTCCTGAGGAGAGAAGATCAGGGCAAACATGAACACCAGAGGCAGGGAGAAGACGCAGTCTGCAGGCCCAGGAGGGAGGCCTGGGAGGAGCCACCATCATTCTGGAGGCCAAGGACAAGGGGGACAAATCCACGCTGTCCACACTACCTGTCTGAAAGAGGTGAGAGGCCAGGACACACACACACACACACACACACACACGCACACGCACTTTCCCTCTTCCTCACTCCATGATGTCTGGAGGCTCCTTGGGGCTCTGTGAGCAGGAGGCCACCCTGGAAGTGGCACCTTGATCTCATACCTTTAGGACTGAGACAAAATAAACCTCTTTTCTTTGTAACTCACCAGTCTGGGCCTTGTGGAATAAGAGCATAAATAGATGAATGCACAATGTGTAAGGAAAAAATTCAGTGCAGGCACTTGTTGGCTTTGGGCCCTTGTCTCTTCCTGCTGCTGGAAAAAATAGACAACAGCAGGAGCCCCGGATGTGCCTCGTGACCAGGAGCCCAGGGCCCCGCTCTGAGGCTGAGGTGGGGTGAGGTGTGGGGGGGGTCAGAGCTGCTACAAACTCTGCCACTGGGCTCTGGATTTACTAGAAACATCTGTCTTCTATCGCTCGTCTGTGTGGGTGTGCAGATGTGATAATCCAGCTCACTCGGAGCTTGGAGCTGGGCTCCATCATGGAGGTAACACGAATAAACTCATTTCAGAGAGAAAGGATTCCCTGGGCGAGGAGATCCTGAAGGCCTCCGGTGCAGCTGAAGGGGGAGGAACAGCCTCTGCAGCCCTTCAGGGCTGAGAGACCCAGGGAAGCTCCGATGGGGCTCCGAGAGCGCTGAGCAGTCCCTGGGGGCTGAAAGAGAAAATAAAGCAACCGAGCTGCTTGCATGATTGGGGACCCAGGTGTCCTGCTGCGTCCCTGGCCTCTGCTGTCAGGCTCACCATCGTCCCTAGGCATCCTTGGCTGTCCCTGGTGGAAGTCACCATTGCGTTAACAAGGTGCAAACAGAGGAGACATTGCGGTAGGCAGGGTCCCAGAGGAGGGAGGGCGGCTGCTGTGTGAGGGCAGAGTGTGTGGCCGAAGGGAGCAGCAGCTGTGTGTGTTTTGGAGAAAAACCTAGCAGGGTCATGGACTAGTAATGCTGAAGGCAGCATGGGAGGGAGGACAGAGGCTCTGTGTCCTCCTGCATGCTTCCTGGGAGGCTAGGGCAGCAGTGTCCCCCACATGCAGGAAGATGGGAGCCAGGCCCCAGGGGGAGCCCAGGCTG
>PVLA01018667.1:0-13984 GCA_004027455.1 Hydrochoerus hydrochaeris
AGCTCAGGTGAATTTGTTCATGTTCAGTAGTTGTCTCTGATCTTGGAAACTGTAACAGCCCAGGAAGAATCCAGGACTTGTCAATAGGTCCTGCAGGAGGAATCCAAGTGACTAGCCCATCCTCCTCCCTTACTGGGACCAGATACCAAGGGGAATTCTAGCCACACAGTGGAACCATGTCTAGCGTGCACACATTGGACAGGCAAGACACACAGGATGGAAAAGTCCAAAATATGAGCCAACAGGTGATAATTTAGGTGAACCAGCATTGTGCTTAGGGACAAAGACACATGAAATAGAAGCCAATGAGTGGAACTATCACCTCGTTTTTAAACTTTATTTTTAGTTCTGTTATTTTTTTCCTTTTATCCTACTTTCTTTTCCTTTTTTCTTTTCTTTTTTTTTCTTTTTTTCCTCTATTTTCTAATTGGCTGGGGAGACTCCAGCAACAGAAAACTCATCCCACCCTGAAACCCAGGGACCGAGTTTAGATAATACCTTGATTACTCCTTCATTCTTCCTTTTCCACCCTCTTTTCTAGTTTTCCAAAGCATACAGCATCATCCTTTGTCCTCCAACCTTACTTTTACTTCATTTCCAGTTATCTTTGTTTTATACACTATCCTTCTTAAAATTCCCCACCACAGGATAAAATCACTCTATCAACTAGAAATACTTTGCATACAAGCTGCTAATTTATGATTGGTTCTGTTATTTATATAACTAGATTTTATTCCTATGGTCTAAGATACAAAATTAATATAGTTTAATACCACAGTTTGTCAGTTTCTAAACTGTTCTTGAAGCTATTGTTATTGCCAATTATACTACTTGAGCTAGGATGTCATTATCTGTTGTAATCAGTTGTTTTCCCTTCTACAAGAATATTGGGAAAGTCTGGGATAATAATCTCACCACATCGGAGCACCAAAGGACTGGGGAATGAGCCAAACAGATAAAACATCCAACTCTTAATTAATTGGGAGGTAGGATCTTGGGACAGACACAAATCAAGAACTATCTACATAAAGAAGACATTCCTGAAGAACAAACTTTTCCTAGAGAGGCCTTGATATTAGTGAAATAAATACCTACCACAAAAACTCACAAGGACCAACATAGAAGACAAAACTAAAAATTTTTTGAAGTAGAAAATAACAAGATACAAGAACCAAATGCAATCTCAGAACTCCAGCCCACCCAGAACAAGTCCAGGAAACACTGACATGGAGGAAAATGAAACATAAACACCTGAAATCTCTGAAATGACTGCAACTGAAGTAAAGAGACAAATCCATGAGGTAGAGGAAATCAGAGCAGAAATAATCCCTCAAGTAATAAAAGAAATGACAAACATAATGAAGGAATTTCTCAGCAAGAGCAGACATAGATAAAATAGAGGAACTTAGGGAAATGATGCAAACCTCAAATTAAAAATATAGGAAAGAAATATAATGCAAAAAACAGAATCAAAGAGATATACAGGAAATTAAAAATTCCATTGAAAGGCAGCAAAATTGCTTGGACTAAACTGAAGACAGACTTTCAGAATGTAAAGACAGGATCATGGCTAGCAATCATGAAAGAAAAAAATCTTTTAAAAATATCAAGGGACCAGGAAATAATAATTCAATAGCTGCAAGATGATCAAACAAAAACAATATAAGATGCAGGTGTCAATGAAAAAGCAAGAGTCAACATAAAGGACATAAAAAAATATTTGCACAAGTAATAGCAGAAATTTTTCCAAGCATGGGAACAGAATCTGACATAAAGAGAAGTGAGGCATATAGAACTCCAGATAGCCATTACCAAAATAAATCTACACTCAAATATGTAATAATCAAGATCCCAGAAATTCAGCACATGAACAGAATATTAAAAGCTGTTAGAGAAAACAAAGAGATCACTTATGGGAAAACCCATCAGAATCACAGCCCACCTCTCAACAGAAACCCTCATATCAAGAAGAGCTGGAGGTGAAGTATTTGAAATCTTGACAGAAAAAAAACTTATAACCCAGATTGATGTACCCTGCAAAAACCATCTTTCAAAATTAATGGAGAAGTAAGATACTTCCATGACAAAGAAAACTGAAGAAATTCATGATCACCAAACCAATCATACAAAGAGTACTGAAAGGTAGTCTAGGTAGAGATAAAAATGATCACAATTCCTAGAACAATATCAGTAATAAACCACACGGCAGGGTGAACAGTTTACAGAGGAGAAAAGCAGGGAACTAACAGTAGGAAATTAACATGATAAAGACAAACACACCTACTAGCTATAACCATCAAGGTAAATGGCATCAATTCATCAACCAAAAGAAATCAACTGGCAGAATGAATGAAGAAATAAGATCCAAAAATATGCTGTATACAAGAAACACATTTAACTAAAAAAGAAATTCATGAACTGAAAGTCAAAGTATGAAAACTATACACTGTGCAATGCAGAAAAAAACAGGGCAGCTATTGCATTTGCAGACTTCCCAGAATGTGAACAAGTATGACGAAGGGATTAAAAGAAGTTGTGAACTTCAAAACAAGAATAATCAAAAGAAATAAAGAAGGTTACTACATATAGGTTAGGACCAAAATTTGTGAGAAAGAGATAATAATCATAAATATATATGCACCAAATACAGGAGCACAAAATTATATAAGACAAATATTAACAGACATGAAAAATCAAATAATCTATAGCACCATTGTAACCAGGAACTTAATACCCCATTGTCACAAAGAGAGAAATCAACTACACAAAAAATCAGTTTTTATTTCAGGAAAAGTTCATCAGTGATGGATTGTTGATACACTGTGTCAATTTGAGAAGTTTAGAAGTTCAACCCAGCAGGAGGCCAGAGTCCTCACTTTGTAAACATCTGTGCAAGAGGAAGGCAGGGAGGTGGTGTGGGCTCATAGCCTGCACACAAGTGTAAGGCAGGAAAACAGGCTTGCTTTCCCTTTCTGCTCTTGTTGCCTTTGCTGTCTTCTGCCATCTTTAAGTGCTGTCCCTGTACCATGTCACCCTGCATTGCAGTCAACTGATTGCAGAGTGAAACCTCTACAAGATGTGTGCTAAATAAGCCTTTCCTCTCTTATTTTGAGTGTCAAGTATTTTGTCCCAACAACGAAGGAAAAGTAACAAAAACATAGGTCAACAAATACCTTGGATCCTTAAAAAGTAGTTTTACTTCATTTTAATCATATGCTCCTAGTTTTAAATTACTTTAACTTAATTTGTTATTATTATATTGTATTCTAGAAACATGTTACAATATAGTAATCTGCTATCAGTCCAATTTGCTCTTCTTAAATAATTGAGATTTTGTGCTTCTTTTTATATTTTTTATATTCTCTGAAAGATTAAAATATATTTTTGACTTTTGAATTTGTTTCAAAATGTCTTTTTAATCCTTTCATCATACTTGTTCACATTCTGGGAATATTTTCAACCTAAGAAAAGAAATTTTGAACTTAATAATATTTTCCTTCATTATGTGAATACTGAATTCTCAAAAAAATTCCTGTTTTCTCTGTTTCTGGAAAGACTGTTAATTATAGAGGTACTATATCCAATCTTCATGAGTCTTCTTTTCTTTCTTTCTTTCTTTCTCTCTCTTTTTCTTTTTTCTTTCACTTTTCTTCCCTTCTTTCTTTCCTTCCTTCCTTGTTTCTTTTCTTTATTTTTTCTCTTTGTTCTATATTTTTATAAAAGAATCTGTCTGTGCTCTCCTTAGAACCACTAATTCAGGCTGGGGGTTTAGCTTAACAGTGTAAGTGCCTGCTTGGGAAACGTGAGGTCGTGAGTTTGATCCCTGGCAGCAAAAAAAAAAAGAACCACTAATTCACTCTTTTATAAGTTTCATACATTATTCACCCATTTTGTTCTAATTTTCAAAATCTTCCCTGTTTCTCTTACTTGCTTTGGTATTTATTTGAATCATATATATTATTTTCTACATTCACAGTATTTCTTGTGAAGGTGTTTGTTTTGTTTTGACATGATTTTATGGAGAGCATTATTAGATTTTGTGAACATATTGGACTTCAGTTTCTATGTATGAGTGAATGTGATAATTGACCAATACTGATAGACCTTCCTGCCTCAATCCTTGTAACATGACTTTACCCTGGCAGTGAATTGACACTTTACCAGGAAACCATAACTGGGAGCTAGAAACAGAGACCTTAGTCTTGGCGGAATTTTCTTCAGAGTGTGCACCTGATTTGCCTTGTAGGTGTCAGTATCATGCTGTCCACTTCAAAATTTGTCTTGGAATTTCCTGTGAATAAATACCTAGTATTTGATAGCTGCATTAAAAATTCAGAGTTAATTTTCCAAGAAGATGTGGGTAAGGCATTCCCTAACCCAGTGCTAGATCAGGTAGCCAACCACCAGATGCTGAGCTGCCATGGCTTTCCAGTAAGTGCTCTGCACAGAGGATGGCTAGCACGGATTTCGGGAATCTGCAGTTTCAAAAGTCCTCTCTTCCACACGGAGGACCAGAAAGTCTGTAGTTCTTAAGAGTTTTTCCAGCAATCTGATTGCACTAGTACATACTTTCCAGAAGTTCCTTAATCATTGCTTTTTTTTTTCTTTTCTCAAGTTATGGCACTGCTCCCAGATTTTCAGTGCTGCAATACACTTATTTTATTTCATTTCAAGGGTATTTGGCAAGAAAGAAAAAGTAAACTCACATTTTCTACCAAGTATTTTTAAATTCTTCATTTATTAATGTTACTATTTTATAACATTATTTGAACAGTGTACCTTATTAAGAAACTTAAGCTATGACAATAATAATATTTTTATTAAAGACTCTTAGTATAATGTTACCAAATATTCAAAAATGTGTACGTAGAATCTAAGTCTTTTTAAAGTTTAAATAAAATTTAAAACTTGGCCACCAAGATATGTAATTGTCACAACTTGACAAAGTATCTCTGCTTTTCCACCCACCTACAAGTTCTATGCCAAAGGCCCACCTCCTTGACCAAATGTATAAAAAATAGAGCATGTCCTTTGTCCAATGCTCTGCCATTTTGAATATCATAAGGTCAAACTGACCTAATGTGCTCCTAGTACCTTGAAATATAATCCTCCTCTTTCACCTTTGGTGTCCAATTTTGAATTCTGCAACAGCTTCACAGTGAGGGTCTCATAGAGCATAAACAACCCAGAGCAAAACAGGGAAGGCAGAAGACAGCAAAGCAGTGAAGAAGTGAAGCAGCAGCAGCAGAACCAGAAACAGCAAATGAAACAGCAGTCCACATTCCTTTATGCTGTATTCTATCTAGACTGCCTGTCCTTGGAGTGAATAGCAGTGACACCCAAAGTGAGGCCCCCTTAATCCTAGAATCACACCATTAATCCCAGGATCACATACTCTAGATTCAACCATCCCAGAAAAACCCCACTATGATCACATGAGGCCTTGAGGGACATTTAAATGCAACCTATAACACTGGGATTACAAGTGTAAACCACCAGGCACAATGATACCTTCACTTTTAATTTACATATTCAAATAATCACAGTAAAATGATGACATCGTCATTATTAGAGATTCTTCTGTTAATCATACTAATTTGAAGTTTGAACAATTCAAGGATGAAGAACTACTGCAACTTATTGGCAAAGGCCTACTTTTAAATTAATAGTCTATCAATTCTTCTCCACCTTGAAAAAAAAAAACCTCTGGGATAACTGAGTATAGTAAATCCATGATTAAAAATGAGTTCTGTTCTATCAGATCATTTGTCTTGGTTACTTTTCTCTTATTGCTGAGACAAAATATCTGACAACCAAAATGAAGGACAGAAAGGTTTGTTTAGCTCACAGTTTGCAGAAGTTTCAGTCCATACTTGACTGGGTCCAAGGCAGAGTGGCACATGGCAGAGGGCAACAATTCATGGCTGCCAGAACATAACAAAAGCAACAAGGAAGGAGCCAAAAAGGAGGTGCTGAGAGAAGACTCTTCTTATTTCTTATATTGTATATAGGCCACAACCACTTGGCTACAGCACTCACACCCATAATCCTAGCATTAAACAATGGATCATTCACATACTTTAGCAGCTTGCCACCATGACTGCATGAGGCTTTGGGAGGACATCCAGACACAAACCATCACAACATCCACAAGTCAGATTCATTTCTAAGTCTGACAAAGTGAGTCACATATACCTTTGACACAAATATACAATGTACAGTATACTGTGTTGCACTTCCAGTGGTCAGTTCCACATCACCACTGCTTGTCCTGTTGCTTTCAGACATCCTGGATTCAGACTGAGCACATAACTACTGTTCCCCACTGCACTGTACAGGAAGAAGATAGCAGCAGAGCTGTGATAATGTTTGAAAGACATGATTTATTTCACAATCTCATTCATATCCAGGAATGTTCACAACATTCTATTCCTATCTATGAAAGTATGCAACTCAAATATTTGTAAGTCAGGAATAAAAAGGAATATTTTTCTTAATTTAAACCAGTTTTAACCTGGAAGTCAAACTAGTTCATGGAATTAAAATTCTGAAAAATGTTTTCAAAAGTACAATTGTTATTATTATGTTATTATTAGCTATTATTGGTAAAATATGTGTCTAAAGTTGGCTATTTTCTAAAGTTTTATTTTAGGGACATTGAATTGAAGGTACTTGCATGTTAAAGCCTTCTTTAAGTGGCATCGTAGCCTGAATTCTGACCCCACCCAATTCATATATAAAGTACCTTAGAATGTGACTGTGTTTGAGAACAGGACCTTGAAAGAGATAAATGATTTACCCTAGGCTGTACAAATGAACACTGATCCAATCCTGCAAAAAGTTATTAAAACACAAGAGACATCAGGGTGAGCAGGTAGAGACCATGTGAAGAGGCTACAATATACAACAGATGAAAATTCTAAAGTGACATATTCTCAAAAAACAGAGAAACTCATCCTAAGAAAAGAAAATCTCTAAAATAATGGCACATAAATTACAATCTTAAGCATAACAGTACATAATAGGATATCCAGAATGAAAGATACTTTAGGTGAACCACACAAACTATACCAAGATACATCCAAGTCCTTCATTTATCAAACACACATGCACATGTGCACACACACACACACACACATTATTGCAACTTTTTGGGAACAGAGAACACAGTTTTCATGGAGAATCTGAGAATGAAGAGTTAGTTCACTGAAGGAGCACAAAATTTTTAAAGAATTAAAAAAATGTATCAGGAGGAAGAGATTTTAGTGATCTTTTAATTGTTTCCTTAGAAAAAGAGGGTAACATGAACCTATCTAGTATCACAATTAGGTAAACTCAGTACTAACATAAAAAAAGGACAATTACATTGCTATGAAATACATGTTTCCTACACTGGAAAAACTGTAGTTGTCATTAATTATATGGTTAATTACATATTTTTTCCCTTTATTATGAAGTTAACAAATAGTTGTTTCCTAACTGGAAGGGAAGGAATTTTGGAAAGAATGAGCATTTGTTTAAAAATGAGACATAGTTTTGGAATATTTGTTTAAAAATGGGACATGATTTTGAAGCATAGACAGGGCACGGATGGAATTTTTGTGCTTGTGGAGGGTAAACCAAGAGGCTCAGACGTTTTGCGGTAGTGCACAAGAGGTAACAAAGGGTTACAACAAGAGGAACAAAGGGTTAGGAATCACATGATCTTTGATCTAGCTCAAATGAAGTTGGATGAGCACCCCCAGTTCCTTGTGTTAAAGGATTTGCACTAGTGTGTGGGGTAATAACTTTGATTAGTGGGACCTCTTGGGTTATTGTACAGTTACTAATTGTAACTGTAACCTTGAAGGGTATTGGGAATCCTCTCAGTGCCTCTTTCTGCTTCCAGGTTCATGATGTGAACTATTTTTCCATCACACACCTGCCATTGTTATGTCTGGTGAGTTTGAGGTCTAGAGGTCCCCAGATTTACCTTTGCTGGAATTTATTCTCTCTCTCTTGCTCTCCCCCTGTCTCTTTCCCCCGTCTCTCTCTCTCTCCCTGTCTCTCTCTTCCTTTCTCTCTCTCTCTTTCTCTCTCAGAAAGAGGAAGAGGAGTCAGAGAAGACCAGTGAAAATAAAGGTACTTTTTGTTTGCAGAAGAAAGCAATACAAAGCTACTCCGATGAATAGAGGAGCAAACCTAGGTCACTGCCAAATCTGGAGCTTGGCCCTGTTTTATGAGGTAGGGGTCCTATCTCTACCATCTGGAAGGTTGACACTTGATTGAGTGGATATCTGGCTTCTTGCTAGGGATTTGGTTTTGTGGGCTAATAGGAGAATTTGGGTTGGCATGGAAACCTGCATTGGAGGGACAGTGCTGGGGACCTGTCAAACCACAACCTGTCAGCTCTAGAAGAAAAATTACACTCATTGAAAACTGGCTGTCTCAAAGGCTGCCCTTCTACTCTCTAGGAAAAAGGCTGGGGTCCTTTACCAGTTCTCAGCCATCCCTTTCATCCCTTTCACATGATGCACAACTGTTACCAGAAGCTCAAAGAACGGAATCAGCCAATCTGAGACTGACTCCATCACGTGCCCAATAAATCTTTTCTTGCCTTAGGTGTTTGTTACAGTAACATGAAGCTAATGTAGATTAGACATTGCATTTTTAAATATTTACACTATACTTTTACCTCCTCTTTTCCTTCTTCATTTTTTTTTTGCTGATTATTATATATCTCACAAACCCTAATGTATGCATCTATTTTTCCCATTAGCCTTGTCACATCTCTGATTCTGGGATGCTCATAGATGAAGGAAAGACAACCAATATCTAAAGCCAGTGAAAAACAAAGTGGCAGAAGTTTTTTTGCCTACTTCAATGAAAACTCAGATGTCAATTTCATTTTAACTTGACATGTCCTGAACTCTTTGAATTGCCAGAGTATAGGAGAATTAAACAACGTAAGCAGTGGATTAGGCTCACAGATTCCCTGACAAAATGTAAAATATTTTTCTAGCATAAACAACAAACATGTATGCAAATGGTGTGCAAAATTTCATAGTGAATGGAAATTTCAAATGAATCTTGGTGTGGATCAATGAATCAGGCAGGGAATATGTCTCAGCAGCACAGGGCCTTTCTGGCAAGCATGAGATACTGAGTCTGATCCCTGGCACCAAAATAAATAAGTAAATAAATAGATCCACCCTTGCCCAATCTCTCTACTGTTTTATTTTTCCATCAAACAGCATTAAGAAAACAAATGTCTTTCATTGTTGTTTTAAAGCAACAGATAGGATAAGCAAGAAAATATTTTACCTAAGTGCTTCAATGTAAGTTTGCCAAAGCATAACTACAGTAAAGGAAATGCTGCTTGATGCTTTTCTTTTACCCTTAAACCTCAGTTTTATCGGAATAAAGAAATGTTGTTGGCAGCATGAGAGCGTCGTTGTTGTTGGTTTGTTTTTGTTTTTGTTTTTCTCTTGGTTTGGGGAAAGATACCAGGAATCAAACCCAGGACCTCAGGCTTGTCAGGGATGTGCTGTGCTGCTGAGCCGAATCCCCGTCTTCCTTTTTGGAACCTTAGTTGGCTGAATAACTTTGAATTGTTAGTGTGACCCTAGATATGATCTTTTCTACTTCTCTGTTTCAGTGCATTCAATAGCTTCCCACTGTTCCTAGAGCTGTTTGTCCTTTGCCCTTGCTGAGGCTACAAAACTAGAAACAATGTGGCCAACACCCTCTTTATTAGTTTTTGGAATACAAGTCACAGTGGCCTTATTTGTCATCATCAAGATTACTGTGTCCCTAATGTCTGTAGGGCGCTGCTTGGAATTCCGTCTGCTGGAATGCATTTTCTCCCATTCTCTTCTAGTTAATTCTTCATCTTTCAACACGAGTACCAAACATCCCAAACCTTGAGAATTTCCTGAATTCCCCCTGCCAGAGGTCATTACAGCCATCCTGCATTTTTCTGTGGCAGCGGTATTTGAATTAATCAGTATATTTTGTTGAATGACACATTGCTAAACTGTGCTTACCCACTTAAATGCACGGCTACAAGAGCAAGTAACTGTTTTCTTATCCAATAGTGAGAACTTGACTCCTACTATACTACCTTAAACAGTGAAAGTAGATCAATTAATACATGTTCACAAAGAAAGTAAGTGAGACAAAGGGCAGACAGAGTGCAGCAAAATATAGGCAATGAACATATAACTAACATGGAAAGCAACTTTCCTAACATGCAAAGAGAACCAATTTTTCATAGTACTTACCATTAAACTTGCTTAGAATTTAGAAAATTAGATTTCATTGTATGTCCAAAGTAATATGTAGGCTACATACACTGATCAGTTATAGTGTCAGTGACAATTGAGTATTATGCTTATTCCAAGAATAAATTTTTACCATTCTTGAAACGGCATGTTTAATTTGGTATCTCAGAAAAATAAACATTTAAAATGCTGAAGAAAACCAAAAGATGAAATTATATGTCACAGAGTACTAACTAAAGAGTTGGGACTATGTGGAAGCGTTTTCAAATATCTCTGGAGATATTATGGGAAGTAGAGTTAAATTTATTTTTAAAGTTAGACAGAAAAATAATGTAAGTTTTAAAATCTAAATTAAAAAATGAAAAATTAAAATTATCTATTACTTTCTGGAGTTTTGAGTTCCTGTCACAGGAAGGCCTGAAATAACAAATGTTTGACCGAGCATAGGTCTAAGTTCTAGACTAGAAAGAACACAGAATGAGATGAGTTTATTTTTCTGGCAGTCTTTTTTGTATGATAGGAAAAATGTCAGTAACTCTTGGACTGCCAAGGGTCATGATAAAAATTCAACATCATGCTAAATTATTACACGTTTAAATTATCTCTATACTCCACCCTGAGCTATTAAAGCATAATGATATTTTAAACTAATATCAGTATGGAAATCCAGGTATACAGATACGGTATTTCAGTACCATCATACAATTTTTAGTATATTTGAATAATCACTTTCAAACTCATCATTTTAAAAAAGTGTCATTGTTAGTGCACTTGAAAAACCTGCTGGAAATTTTCCTAGTATTGGAACACTGACTTAGGCTAAGCCAGTTGATTTCATATGCTTCTGGAGAATAACCCATTAGTATATGCTGATGTTGAGATGTTATTGTTAGAGTGCCTATATTTTTTTAATAAAAGTTCCAAAATAATTCTGGTCTGGAATATGATCTAATTTATCCTGATTGGGTGATTTATTAATCTCTTGAAATATTAAAAGCTGCAACAGTAAACTTTTGCTTCAGTCACATCTTCCATAAATGTCTGTTTTTATTATTTACCACAACACATCACAGGGTCAGGTTTAAGCTAAACCACAGGCAGGCTATCCCAGACATTTCTAATGCTGCAATCTACTAATCTCAACAGATTATCTTTCCTTTTTCATACACACAAGTCCCTTAAGATGTCTGTGTGTGGTTATTTAAAAAGTGGACTCTTCAGCCTGAAAGGTCCCCAAGTGATATTTTTGGTTGTAGCTCACTATGAATTTTATTTATATTGTTTCTGGTACAGGATGTCATAAGGATCATGATGGACTTCCCAATCTGACACAACAACTCTATTTATAATAGGCCCATTATCTAATCTCTTTGTGTGTTTGTCATTTAAAGATGCTAATTCTTGCCCTGTCCTTTCTCTACAAAACTCTTAACATTTGTTCCATCTACCAAGTTATTCTATCCAAAAGTAAATATGACTGAACATAAAATTCATATGAATTTTTTCATGTGTGTACTAATTCTCATACTGACATTTTATTTATTGGTACTTTTAAATTTATTCCAACATATTTATTCTTCAGCATACTATTATGACAACATCTGAATGACCACTAGTCACAGGCAAATTATTATTGTCTTCCAAGTTTTCATTTAACCTGTTTGTGATTATCTGTATGACTTCTTTATCTTTTTTCTCAAAACTTTTCCTAGATATAGTATTGGTTTCATCATGCTAAAATTTTTATTTTTCCCCTTCTAGAATTTTTTAACATATACATATTGTTTCATATATACATATTTTTACAAAATACAATATACATACTGTTTTAACATATACATATTGTTTTAAAATATACATATTGTTTCCTCTTGGATTTTCTTGCTTAGTTTATTTATTTTCAGTGATAAAGGAGTTAGCTTAAAAGAATGTTTTTGTTTTGTTTTATTTTTTCTGGCATACAAGGGGTTGTCGAAATCTCTTTGCTTCAAACTTTTCCTATTGTTCTTTCCACTTTCTGAAGCAGTTCTGGATGTCCTCCTTCGTGAGTGTCTTCACGAAGTCTGATCAAACACGGTCAACAACGTTACTGAACGGCATTCAACAAGAAGACAAAGTCCTGCGTCCTCATTCACCCAAGTCACCAGATGTGGCACCTTGTGACTTCTAGCTGGTCTGCAGAATTCCAAATAACCGTGAAAAGTAAATATTGGAATCAGTTCAGGATATCGAGACAGCCATGACAACACAGGTAAAGACCCAAGAAGGATGTTCAGAAAATGACATGAATGACGAAATGAATGTGTTCAAAGCAAGCGGTAGAATGTGGACGAAGATTAGTGGCAATGCATATTTTGTTGTAACACTTTTTAAAAATTTAAACATTTATTGATTTTGTTCAATCACATCTGGTATCTAGTAGATAATTTAAAAATTAATTAGGTGCCTCATAGACAATTTAACAAAAGGTATGAGAAAATACCAACTAGAAAAAAGAACAAGCTTCATAATTACAAATTATAAGAAGTATACAAGGACATATATTATTAACTGCTTTGGCTTGTGTTTATATGAAGGACTGTTCTCACCTAAATGATTCCTGACATCTCAAAAGAGCTACTGATAGCAGGAATGTGACTCACCATATGCAAAACAATAGTGAAAGGCTATGGATTTGGCATAGTTTGAAAATTATTTTGTATTTTAACAGCTTTAATATTAAGTTCAAGAAAAAAATTGTTTATTTTATCCAGTAAGAGAGAATGGCTTAAAATATTCACTTTCTAATGGTATTGTAGCCAGCACTAGGATTTCAGGGCTTCACTTCAAAGTTTCATATGAATATATATATTGACTGGAAGAAATGCTTATTGTAGGGATACTCTGCTTTCATTTTTTTTGTATTATTAGCATTTAATTTGTATTTTTAGAGAGAGAAAAAATTCAGCTTTCCACAATTAAATACAACTATTTTAGAGTCGAGTGCTCTAAAGATCTTTAAAAATTTAATCTTACTTTGACCTGTTTTGACATACTGACTTAGAAATATTAAAAAATAAGTACATTTTAAATATATTAATACAAAACCTATATTAATTGTCTTCCTTTCCAATTGGGGAAAATACAATATTTGACCTTTCTATTTTTCTTCTTTGATTGTAAAGTTGTGCCAAATATGAATTTTATTTTGACACTCCATGGAAAATATTATAGAGTGACAAATTTCTATTTAAAATGAATTCAGCCAGGGATTTAGCTCAGCAGCATAAGTGCCTGCCTGGTAAGCACAAGGTCGTGAATTCGATCCCCAGTACCAAAATAAAATTTTTTTTTTTAAATTTAGATAATATTTCAAATGACACTAGTTAATTCTCTAAGATTAAATGCATAGTCTTCAAAATAATTCAAAATCTCAGTATTTTTATATTTTATGTGGTATATGTTGGCA
Source organism: Hydrochoerus hydrochaeris (assembly GCA_004027455.1). NCBI lineage: Eukaryota > Metazoa > Chordata > Mammalia > Rodentia > Hydrochaeridae > Hydrochoerus > Hydrochoerus hydrochaeris. The sequence goes on from PVLA01018667.1 coordinate 13,711, forward strand.
TTTGAAGATATGAAATTTACCCTTACTGTATCTTATTTAATAGCATGAGAAATTAATGAGTGAAATAAATTTATATTACACACACGCACAGTGATATGTTGGAGTTAGCTGGTTTCTAAGTCTAGAAGATGATAACGGTTCTTGTTTAGAAAGTTTATAATTGTCCCAGAGCAAGTGAAAGTAGTGTTAAGTAGTGCTGTGCGTAGCAAGACACAAAAGGCCATTTTTTGCCTGATCATCGTTTCTTTTTCTTTCTTTTTCTTTCTTTCTTTCT